>JAIUZE010008576.1:0-2500 GCA_022085475.1 Heliosperma pusillum | reverse complement strand
GCTCGTTTCGTACCAATAAGCTCTTAAGGCTATTTATAGCTCGAAGAGGAACCAGAAAGCGTATTTAGCTGGAACAAGGTATCCCCCTTTCTTTTTACCATAAGGGACAGGGAGGAGGGGAGCTCAAACGAGTGTCGTAGTGGCGAGACCAAAAGCAAAGGATCTTTCGTTTAAACGAACTGACCCTTATCCTTATAATGTAACGAAGAACCTACCCGAAATAACAACGCTTACTCGACCGACCCCTTTACTAAAGGGAGTTAAAATTCCCAAAGTGCCCTCCCTAGTCCAGAAGTAGAGCCAGTCCCTTCTTCTTTATCAGACTTACAAATGAGATTCGATTCGTCTTCTTATGGAACGTAGTCCGAAATTCTTAATGAAGATCTTAATTAGTTCGATTCATTACTGTCCAATAAGATTAGGAATCTCCTGTACTAGCCTGACTATACTAGATCAATCTACCCTTTATTCTTGTAAGGAAGAAAGAGTTGACAAGCGCTAACCTTAGGTCGTTCGTTCCTCTGACTCTGACTGCTGTCCCTTCTTTTATATCAAAGAGATCTCCTAATATTTAAACTTAGATTCTTGCTTTATAAGTTGAGGCACTCCTCATTTATTCATTGAAATTGCTTCTTTACTTATCATAACACTTGTTTTTGAATTCAATACAATTTAATTAATTAATTTGAATTTATCTACCCTGACTTATAGATAAAAAGATGGAATATGCTTTCTTTTCAATGCCTCAGACACTATGCATCCATTTCGTGAGAGCATTAAGGCGGAGTCAGCTATTTAGGTAGATTCTTAGCTTCGTTCAATACTCGCGCCATACCATACTTCCACAACAACCTGCTCGCTCTTCGCTCGCTTCGTTACGTAGACTGAAGTCGGCCCCTCACCTTTCCCGCGGGCAGCTGAGTCTAAGATCTTTAGACGAAACCCGATTAGATGGGCTAATATATCCACTCGTTTCTTTAGCTCTGAACTCGCCAGTTCGGTACGTGACTAAGTATTGTAGCTAGTGTCTCGATTGGCCACTTTTCTTCTTTCATCGTCGAAGAGAGTCGCCTTCCTTTGGTCTAGTAGGTGTGTGTCGTAGCAACATGAATCAGAAGTCTTTTGCCTTAGAATATCTTTAAATTTTTTTTTTCCTTCTCATTCTTATGCGAGCTCTGGAGCAAGGGCTCACATGCCTTACCGGCACGACTACTCGAGCACCTTAATGAAGAATCCAATCATCTTGGACATACGGTAGAGGCTTCCTAGTAACAAAGCACTGGAACATCCTTTCTTGACTTCTTTGTTAGCTTGCTTTGTTAAAGATTTTACTTGCGCGGCGTAAGGGAGAGCTCTTGCTGCTGGGAACTTGTATCCATCCGCCAAATTCCTGAATGAATAAGGCTTCGGTAATAAGCTGGGGTTAAATTCTTCTGTCCAATACCGCTCCCTCGGGAGAAATGTAGTATGTCTCTACTTCAAGAAACGGAATAAAAAGAGAAGCCCAAGGTATAGTATAATAGAGCACAGCTTATACAATACAGGAAAGACGGCACCTATAAGGTAAGGTGTTTATTAAAACGTTAACGATCTGCCAAATCTTGCTTACTGTTCTGGGAAAGAAGGCTTCTTTAGAGAGGTTTACCTCCGGAATCTCTTTCAAGAAGAAGTGGGTTCTTCTCTTCCTCGGTATAAAAAAAGAGAGAAGAAACTCAACTCAAATTCATTTCTTTGCCAGAACAATTGGACTCGTTTCCGGCAAAGGCTCGATCGAAATAAAGAAAACGCAAACTTAGAAATAGAAAGGAGAAGAATGAAGAGGTCCTCGGAGTTGACCCAACTTAGTCATCTGGGCTAAGATGCTATATTGTAGAAGATTTAAATAATATGAGTAGTGTGTGGCAATAGAGGAAGGCATATCCGACTCTTATGGAACGTAGTCCAGTCCCGATATATGCTTGGTTTAATTGATCGACTTTCGCTAGCTTATCTTCCCTTGGACAGAAAGATGCTATGCTTGAGCCAGCTACCATTCTCAATTTGTTCTCGGGGAGGAGCACGAGCTGCCTATACTATACTATACTACAGGCTTAAGCTTTTAAATTACCTCGGAAGAGATGCTTTGCTTTAAAAGTCTAAATTCCTGGGGAGGATAAGTCTTAAGACAGTTCTCCTTTAGGGTTCCAAGGCTTAAGGCCTATTTTGCATCTCCCGACCTAGCGAGTGAAGAACGAGAACTAAGAAGAGTGAGTGAATAACGAAACGAAGCGAGTGAAGCGACTTCAGAAGGAGTAGGTGGCTTGGGAGATAGAATTCCCAGGTGTTAAGAGTGTGAAAAGGAGCGTGAATCTGCCGAACAACAGTTCAGGAGACGTGGTCAAAGCACGGGTTAGGGTTAAAGAATATAATAAGAAATAAATCTAGTGTAAAGAGCGTAATGAAAAGAAAAAAAGAAAAATTATTTTCTTTTTTAAATTAAAAAAAAAAAGGAAAGATTTAA
>JAIUZE010008575.1:0-21377 GCA_022085475.1 Heliosperma pusillum | reverse complement strand
ATGTTAGTTAATTGTTTCATAACATGAAAGCATATCATATATGTTAAGGTTTTGTATTCTCCATATACATGGCTTTTATGTTATTCATGTTTTATTAAACTCGACATTTCGTGGCTGGGAGAACTCGGAGTTACTCCCCACTGACTGTGGCTTCCGTGTTTATATTTAATGCGGTCGAACAGGTGGTGATGCATACTTTGGGTACATTGCCGAGCTAGCGAGCGAAGTATTTACCTTGGACCTATATTCGGTTCTTAGATTGTATATTATTATATACTCTTTTCATTTCCGTATTTATACGGGAGATATGTCTCCCGTCTTGTATATTTCTTTTGTAGAATATTATTTCCGTTTTGTAATGACCTTTTTATTTTATGACACCTTCGTTATGTATTATCATATTTCTTTTATGTATTTAGATTATTTTTTTTCTTTCCGCAAATTTGAGGGTGTCACACATGAAGACGCTATGACCGGACCTGTCGCAAGCCTGATACAAAGATAAATTACCCAGACTAGGCTAATAACAAATTAATGTAATTAGGGAAGTAGGGGTCGATCCTCAGGGAGATGGTGTTTCCTATAAAATGTGAAATGTCTCGCAATTGGGTCTTATCTAACGAATATCTGGGTTTTGGGATTTTAATTTCTAAACTAATAAAAGGCATAAACGAAAACGAAATAAAAGCAAATGGAAATGAAAATAATAAAGCAAGTGATGAATTAACAATGATGAAAAACATCTAGGGAAGTAGGTTCACACATGTAGATTAACATATTGATGCAATTGGATATGGAACATGCAAATAATTCATTGTGAGTTCGTAAGAATGATGTGTTCATTACAATCATAGATCAGATGGTCTAGCAGGGTTTTAGGCAATTTACTAGGTCTTAATCCACCATGTCATGCTTTGTCTATTCAATTCACGTATCTCTACCTTGGAAAAAAATTCCATTCTAGTCAATGATTTTGATCAGGAATCGTCAACTATCGTTATAGTCCAAACATGCATAGACACAATGTTTTAAAAGCACAATTTCTTTTGTCCAATTATCATCTTTTAATCAATCTAACATGGCTACCCTACACCCCAGAAAGGTGACTACTCACTCATGGCGATGTTTAAATCTAAGATGAAGTAAATGACAAAAACTAGGATAGACATGTTTGTTTGGTTTTGACAATAGTTTTAAGACTCTTTATATGGCGATAATAACGACACTAATTTGATAATCTAATGAAATGAAATGATTATAACGATACTAAAATGAATCTAAGATAACATGGATGGAAAATAACAATCAAATAGAAAACATAAGGACATTAAACAAAAGATAAGATAGGAATACCTAGATGGCAATCGACAATGATAATGACAACAATAATAGAAATCCCTTTCTTAGAATAATCGTTCCATGAATCACAATACTTGAACCAAATAAAGTAGATTACAAAGATGAAATTCTTATTGCTCTAAGCTAAAGTTTTGATGTAGAAAAGACAGAAATAAACTAGAACTAAAGATAAAAAGAAGAAAATGAGAGAAGAGAGGCTAGGTCTCTCTTCTCCTAAACTAGGTTTCCTAATCTAAAGAGAATTGTAAGAAGAGAAGAGAAGTGACGTATGAAGAGATGTGTTGAAGTGTGGTGGCTGAAGCTCTTTATATAGCATTAGGGTTTCGTGGGGAAGAGGTCGCACATTGATCACATAGGACAAAAAGGATGAAGTCGAAGCAAAAGTGCGGATCAGCAGGGATCCCCGATCGGGTACACACTTACCCGATCAGGTAAGTTGTGATCTTGGTGCTTTGACTCTCGTTTCATATCCCCTTGCATATGACTTGACTTCCATTATCCCCCTTGACCTCTTGAGTCGGGTTTGTTGATAGGGTTTGACGTAAAACGATGAATTCTTCGCCTAACTGGTTGATCTTCCGACAACTGCGACATCGTCTTTACTTCTTCTTTCTTTTGAATCGGTGAACCTTCTTGAAATGCCTTCGACATGGCCAAGCTTGCTTCTTCAAATCGTCGGGTTCTAGGCAAATGCTCGGGAATATAGAAAAAGGGCGTAGAAACGTCACTTTCCCTATGATCGGGCATGTCGCAAGCCCAATACAAAGATAAATTACCCAGACTAGGCTAATATAAAATTAATGTAATTAGGGAAGTAGGGGTCGATCCTCAGGGAGATGGTGTTTCCTATGGAATGTGAATTGTCTCGCAATTGAGTTCTATCTAATGATTATATCGGTTTTGAGATTTTTGATATCTAAACTAATATAAAGCATAAATAAAAACAAAATAAAAATAGTAAAGCAAGTAATGAAAAGCATCTAGGGAAGTAGGTTCACACATGTAGATTGATATATTGATGAAATTGGATTTAGGATATGCAAATAATTCATTGAGCGTTCGTAAGAATGGCGTGTTCATTACAATCATAGATCAGATGGTCTAGCTGGCTTTTAGTGCGATTTACTAGGTCTTAATCCACTACGTCACGCTTTGTCTATTCAATTCCTGTATATCTACCTTGGAAAAGAATTCCATACTAGTCAAATGATTTTAGCTAAAAATCGTTAACTATCGTTACAATCCAAACATGCATAGACACAATGTTTTAAAGGCACAATTTCTTTATCCAATTAACATCTTTTAATCAATCTAACATGGCTACCCTACACCCTAGAAAGGATGACTACTCACTCATGATGATATCTATGTCTAAAATGATATTAACAATGAAAACTAGGATAGACATGTTTATTTGGTTTTTTTATATGGCGATAATAACGACGCTAATTGATAATCTAGGAAATGAAACAACGATTATAACGGTACTAAAATGAATCTAAGACAATATGTAAAGCGAATAACAATCAAATGGAAAACAATAAGAACATTAAACAAGGGATAAAACAGAAATACCTATATGACGACAATGATAACAATAATAGAAAATCCTTGCATATAATAAACGATCCTTGAATTGCAACGCTTGAATCACACAAAGGAGATTACAAGGATGAAATCCTTATTAATCTAAACTAAGGGACAGAAATAAACTAAGAACTAAAGACTAAAGAAGAAGAAAATTAGAGAAGGGAGGCTAATTCTCCCTCCTCCTAATCTAAGGAGAATTGTAAGAAGAGAATAGAAGAGGATTGTAGAAAGGTGTGTGTTGAGAAGAGGGGATGGAGCATCTATATATAGCATTAGGGTTTCGTGGGGAAGAGGTCGGGCATTAAACACATAGGACAAAAATAGGAAGTTGACGCCGTTTTGTGCAGAGCAGGACACTTCCCCGATCGGGTATACACAAACCCGATCGGGTATTTTGTCTTCTGGAAGCTTTTGACTAACGCTTCATCTCCTTTTGCTTTGACTTGACTTCCAAAATCCCCCTTGACCTCTTGAGTCGGGTTTGTTGATAGGGTTTGATGTAAAGCGATGATTTCTTCCTTTAAATTGATTGATCTTCCGACAACTACGAAACTGTCTTTGCTTCTTTTCTCTTTCGAATTAGTGAACCTTCTTGAAATGCCTTTCACTTGGTCAAGCTTGCTTCTTCAAATCGTCGGGTTCTAGGCAAGTGCTCGGGAATTTAGAAAAAGGGCGTAGAAACGTCACTTTCCCTACAAAACATGTTAGAACATAGGAATTCGCCTAGAAGACGATATTAGCTCATAAAATGGCTTAGCAAAGCACAAATGTTATACAAAACCGAGCTAAACTGGGGGTTAAAACCATACAAATATTCACTTATCAAACTCCCCCAAGCTAAACCTTTGCTTGTCCTCAAGCAAACATAATAAACAATACCAGGACAAGGTTGCAAGCGTTGGCTACTTCACCATCAAGAAACAAATCTCAACATAAAGCTTTGGAAATATAATGAATCATAACCCAAAAACAACGTGGGCAAGAATGATACGTAGACATGGCTGAGTTTTACATAACGGCGTAGCACAAAGAATTTCACTATAGAATTTTCGGCTCTTGCATGATCTTTTGACAAAAGGACTCTCACGGCACACTCGAACACTCAATGTATGTAAAAGGTGATTTCTTTATGTGTAAATATTTTTGAGACACTCACCTATCTACGACTTATGAAAATGTGTCCGCAGTCTAATATGGTAAACAATTCAAAACACAAGTCAAAGAGCACAATGCACATAGAAAAGAAGCCGAAAAAGTAAGGAAGAAGGCTTTGGGAAATGGGTGAAAGGTGGACAAAACGTTATGGTCATGTGAAGGTTAGAGTGAGCTAGCAACTGACCAATGATAAATGATTACTCAATCCAAACTTTCGGTGAATTTCCCACAAAACAAAAGATGAAGCCAGAAGTAACAATTGGCTTATTACACACGAAACATAAGGGTAAACTCCTTCTGAATATTGACTTGACATTTTGAGGAGATACTCGCAACTTCTTCTAATTTTTATTTCTTCTTTTTTTCTCTTTTTCTTTCGATTTTTTCATTTTTTTTTTCTTTTTCTTTTTCTATTTCTTTTTTTTTCTTTTCTGTTTCATTTTTTTCCTTTTGAACATAACATCACTTTTTGATCATTTTCGTTCTCCCAATTTCACTTTGTCATGAAGGACAAATCTTCTCAAAATAGCACCCATACACCATAGTCTAGCTACTAGCTCAAAAGGTAGGCAGTTTTTGTATGTAGCTATTATTTTGTGAAGCATTTGTATGAAGAGGGGCCTAATTGTGAGGTGTAATTAAAAGTGAACAAAGGCTTCAAATCTTAGTGCATCATGAATGCAATGGCTTATAGGAATGAAATGAGAACCCTACTTATGCCGTTTTGACATGACACACATCACAAGGAGAACTACACACACCTAGATGAGACTGGTATAGGATGTACCAGCCTAAGGAGGGTTATCCTACAATATATGATACCTTGCCAATGTCAAGATCAAGCGGATACTCATCTATGTTCCATTCCACTCCTATATGTACCAAGAATTCCCCTGTATGCACAATCAATGAATATTGAATCATTATCGTTTGAAATCTCTAAGTTTGGGAAATGTAACATGATAGCATAGTAACTTGCAAGCAAAGCATGAAAAGCATTCAACAATGTTCAGAAATTTTTAAATTTTCTCAAAAATCTTCTCTTTCTTTTATTCAAAATTTGAAAAATGAAAAACTAAAATGCACAATGGGAAAATGCAATCCCTCCCCCAAGCTAAAGATCACATTGTCCTCAATGTGAGCACAAAGACAAAATATGCAATGAGATGCTTAATGGGGAAAAGGACAAATGAAAGAAGAGTGAAGCTTACTAGTCAGCGCGGACTCCCCCAAGATAGTCTTTTGGACTTGACAAGGAAGGTCTTTATAGATTCTTCAAAAACTCTTTCATCTGCAAAATAAATCCTAACAATGAAAAAGGGAAATACAAAATTAAAAATGCAAAAAGAAAAGGAACACGGGTTGCCTCCCGAGAAGCGCAATTTAAAAAGTCTTGCTAGACTCCATTTCTTTCTTTTAAATCATCCTTTATCTTTAAGCTCACTATCATCCAAGCTTGTCATCATAGCCTGCTTTACATTCTCCATCCATGCTAAGCTTTTCCGAGGATAGCCCCTTCTAGCACTTTTAGCAGTAGTGCTTTCAGTATGATCACCTGCAAGAGAATCAACACTAACATGTGCCTCCACCGGATCCGTCAGTAAGGATCGAGGCATAGAAGAAACAATAGAAGAGTCATCAACATTAAGCACATAACAAGGTTCTTCTACCACAAGACTCCTAACGGTGGCATTTTTACTAAAGGTCACCTTGTCATCTCCTATCTCTAGTGTCAACTTCCCATTCTTGACATCGAAAACTGCACCAGTGGTGTGCAAAAATGGTTTTCCCAAAATGATTGGGATTTGAGAGTCTTCGGCTATGTCAAGTACTAGAAAGTCAACGGGAATGAAAAACTTACCAACTTTGACGGGCACATCTTCTAAAACACCCATAGGTTGTTTTAGAGAACGGTCCGCCATTTGCAAAGTAATATTAGTGCATGTCAAAGCACCCATGTTAAGTTTTTCAAACATAGAAAAGGGCAAGACACTTACACTAGCACCTAGGTCGCAAAGGGCCTTATCAATGGTATACGTGCCTATAGTGCAAGGGATGGAGTAACTGCCAGGGTCCTTAAGTTTTGGTGGAGACTTATTTTGCAAGAGTGCACTACACTCTTCAGTGAAAGCTACGGTCTTCATCTCATTGAAGGATCTCTTCTTGTTGAGGACTTCCTTCATAAACTTGGAGTAAGCAGGAACTTCTGAAAGCAATTCAAGGAAAGGGACTGTTACCTTTAAGTTTTTGACGACGTCAAGGAACTTACCATACTTTGCCTCCTCCTTCTGCTTGGCTAATCTTTGGGGAAATGGGACCTTGATCTCAATAGGAATCTCGGGCTCTTTCCCTTTTGACATAGGCATCTCAGCTTCAACATCAACAACCACTGGCTCATCATTAGCCTGACCACTTCTCGAGGAAATGGCATTTACAATTTCGTGAGGTTGGTAACATTGGGAAGAAAGCTGCCCTTGGTTTTGGTGGGTATTAGAAGAGGTAAATTGGGAAATTTTAGCTTCCAACAATTTGATGGCGGCATCCTTAGCTTGATCACTTTCTTGAAATTGAGCTATCATGGTGTCTTACCTTTGAGCCAATTGCAGAAGCACGGCTTCAATTTTACTAACACCATTGTCACTCTGTTGAAATGTAAAGGATTGGAGTTGTTCTAGCTTTTGTATGAGAAGGGCTACTTGGGCTTGTAAAAGCGTTAAAGCGGGGTCTTCTTGCTTAGATTTCGATGGTATGGAGCGGGAATTTCTATATTGAGAATCGTGAATTGCCGTGGATTCAATGGTAGTGTGAGCATTTTCAACATTGATTTGATCAAATCTTCCATTGTTAGCAGAATCCAGGATTCGACGGGACTCTATATAACACCCATTATAGAATGTGATAGCAAGGAGCCATGAATCTAACCCATGATGAGGACATTCTCTTTGCAAGTCCTTGTACCTCTCCCAGGCATCATATAGGCTCTCATCATCCCATTGTTGGAAACCAGTGATTTGACTTCTCAACAAAGCGGTCTTTTCTGGGGGGAAGTACTTTTGGTAGAAGGCAAGAGCTAAGCTCTCCCAATCGGTGATACCTAAAGTAACCTTATCAAGGCTATGAATCCACAACTTTGCCTTACCCTTCAAAGAAAATGAGAAGAGCATCTCTCTACTTTGCTCTTGGGTGACTCCATTTTGTCTAATAGTGGAGCAATAGTCACAGAAGTTTTGGATGTGAAGGTTGGGATCTTCTGTGGCATTGCCACTAAATTGGCTTCTTTCTATGAGGTTAATGAAGGATGGTTTGATTTCAAAGTTTTGGGCTTCGATTTGGGGTGTAGCAATACCCCTTGAAGATGGAATGTGAAGATGAAGATGGAATGTTGTTTGGTTGGTTTTTGTGAATCGAGATGAGAATGGATCTTCTTCTCCTTCAAGATTAGATAAAATATCCGAGTATTTCTCACGAATACGATCTAAAATTAAAGTATCAGAAGCTTTTGAAATTTCGTTGAATAGCTTTCGTCTCCTACGCAGAGTTCTTTCTAGTTCGGGGTCTAAAAAGATAGGGGTCCCTAGTCTAGAAGATCTGGGCATAAGATTGGAAAGTTAAGACGAAAAATCAAGAGAGGTCTAAAGGAATTTGGGTTCCTAGAGACTAGATAAAACTAATTGCGATTAAAATCACAAGAAAAAGGAAAACTAAACCGTTCTCGCCGGCAACGGCGCCAAAATTTGATCGGGCCTGTCGCAAGCCCAATACAAAGATAAATTACCCAGACTAGGCTAATAACAAATTAATGTAATTAGGGAAGTAGGGGTCGATCCTCAGAGAGATGGTGTTTCCTATGGAATGTGAATTGTCTCGCAATTGAGTTCTATCTAATGATTATCTGGGTTTTGAGATTTTTGATATCTAAACTAATATAAAGCATAAATAAAAACAAAATAAAAACAAAATAAAAATAGTAAAGCAAGTAATGAAAAGCACCTAGGGAAGTAGGTTCACACATGTAGATTGATATATTGATGAAATTGGATTTAGGATATGCAAATAATTCATTGAGCGTTCGTAAGAATGGCGTGTTCATTACAATCATAGATCAGATGGTCTAGCAGACTTTTAGTGCGATTTACTAGGTCTTAATCCACTACGTCACGCTTTGTCTATTCAATTCCTGTATATCTACCTAGGAAAAGAATTCTATACTAGTCAAATGATTTTAGCTAAAAATCGTTAACTATCATTACAATCCAAACATGCATAGACACAATGTTTAAAGGCACAATTCCTTTATCCAATTAACATTTTTTAATCAATCTAACATGGCTACCCTACACCCTAGAAAGGATGACTACTCACTCATGATGATATCTATGTCTAAAATGATATTAACAATGAAAACTAGGATAGACATGTTTATTTGGTTTTGACTCTTTATATGGCGATAATAACGATGCTAATTGACAATCTAGGAAATGAAACAACAATTATAACGGTACTAAAATGAATCTAAGACAATATGTAAAGCGAATAACAATCAAATGGAAAACAATAAGAACATTAAACAAGGGATAAAACAGAAATACCTATATGACGACATGATAACAATAATAGAAAATCCTTGCATATAATAAACGATCCTTGAATTGCAACGCTTGAATCACACAAAGGAGATTACAAGGATGAAATCCTTATTAATCTAAACTAAGGGACAGAAATAAAACTAAGAACTAAAGACTAAAGAAGAAGAAAATGAGAGAAGAGAGACTAGTTCTCCCTTCCTCCTAATCTAAAGAGGAAATGTAAGAAGAGAAGAGAAGAGGATTGTAAGAAAGGTGTGTGTTGAGAAGAGGGGATGGAGCATCTATATATAGCATTAGGGTTTCGTGGGGAAGAGGTCGGGCATTAAATACATAGGACAAAAAAAGGAAGTTGACGTCGTTTTGTGCAGAGCAGCACACTTCCCCGATCGGGTATACACAAACCCGATCGGGTATTTTGTCTTCTGGAAGCTTTTGACTAACGCTTCATCTCCTTTTGCTTTGACTTGACTTCCAACATCCCCCTTGACCTCTTGAGTCGGGTTTGTTGATAGGGTTTGATGTAAAGCAATGAAGTCTTCTGCCTAAATGATTGATCTTCCGACAACTACGAAACTGTCTTTGCTTCTTCTCTTTTTCGAATTAGTGAACCTTCTTGAAATGCATTTCACTTGGTCAAGCTTGCTTCTTCGAATCGTCGGGTTCTAGGCAAATGCTCGGGAATATAGAAAAAGGGCGTAGAAACGTCATTTTTCCAACAAAACATGTTAGAACATAGGAATTCGCCTAGAAGACGATATTAGCTCATAAAGTAGCTTAACAAAGCACAAATGACATACAAAACCGAGCTAAATCGGGGGTTAAAACCATACAAATATTCACTTATCACCCTACAAAACAGGTTAGAACATAGGAATTCTCCTAGAAGACGATATTAGCTCATAAAATGGCTTAACAAAGCACAAATGACATACAAAACCGAGCTAAATTGGAGGTTAAAATCATACAAATATTCACTTATCACGCTACCATCTTGGTTGTCCGAGGTAGTACATATCAAAGATACCATAATATAATGGTTTATTAAATCAATAGTTTAAAGTGAATAGTTACATTATTTTAAATATTGATGGCAGACCGTCTTAAACAACAATCCAAATCTCAAAACAACGATAAAGTAAAGAATGATAAATAAGAATGTCTAAGATTCTAGATATATCAGCGGAAGCTACGACACGACCACGGCAATCTCATCAACTCCTCAGCGCAAGCTCAACGAGTTACCTGCTGATCACATGCTCACTATTTCCCAATGGATCACAACAGTTTTGTAAAACAGTAACGGCGTCAGTAACAGTATACCCCGAACAATGTACAAGACAGTCAAAGTAAGCAATAGGGAAAGAGAAATAGGAGGGTCACCGCAACGGTTACCTCAACAGCATCAGGCTACCACCCTGACCAGCAAATTCACCAATTGATGCCAGACCGCAATACTCGACATCAACAACCCCTCTCACCGCAGTGAGAGTTCCCAGAATAATACTATGCACATCCCCCTTGCAGCGGGATACCTACGAGAGGCGAACTCGGGGTGTAATCCCTCTCCCCTCGGATCACCAAAATAGTAACCAAGTAACCGCTTCAAACTCAAAACCCGAACTCTATAATCATCATCAATCAGGTAACAATATCTCAACAAGCATCCTATCACAAAGATTAATATATACAAATATTGATTAGGAAAACCCTACCTTATAGCAAATCTACAAGAAGAACAAACAATCAAAATCCTTCCTCTTACAAAATCTCCTCCTAATCAATCAATCAGTATTTATATCAATAACTATTCAAATCACCATTCCCAATACAAATTAGGGTTTAAACAAAACTACCCACAATCACCTTAACAAATAAGACAAGGTTACTTACAACGAAATCTACACAAGAGAAGGAATCTGATGCACTAGCGATCGATGCACCGAGCCATGGTAAGATTCAAGATGTCTAAGAGGGTTTGGAAGAGTTTAGGAAAGTTTAGGGTTTCATAATGACTGATTAACTGACGACAATCCTTTTAGACCTCTTAATTATCTTTAATCAAAACCGCCCGATAAAACCTGTCAGACCGATCACTCGGTCGAGTACAGAAGTCACTCGACCGAGTGCACTGCATTCCGTCGCGTACTCACGATACTCGGCCGAGTTCTACCTAGGCAGAACGCTTCCTAACTGACACACCCACCTCACTCGGCACTAATACACCCTACTCGGCTGAGTACACATTCCACTCGCTCGAGTGATCCTTACTCGATCGTGTACAAGGTACTCAGAAATACGGAGTATTACACATTTGAATTGGAGCTTGTGAGACCGTGTTGCTGGAGCTAAAGAAGAGATTGACTATTGTACCTGTGTTGAGTTTACCTTAAGAGGGTATTGAGTTCCGATGTCTACTGTATGCGTTGAAGTCGGGTAAGGGTTGTGTGTTGATGTAGAAGGGTAAGGTCCTCGCTTATGCTTCCTGTTAGTTAAAGTTCCACGAGGTGAATTACCCAACTCATGATCTTGAATAGCAGCTGTGGTGTTTGCACTTCAGTTATGGAGACACTCTTTGTATGGAGTTTCTTGCGACATCTATACAGATAATAAGAGCGTGAAATATATATTCACTAAGAGGGATATTAACATGGGGTAGAGACGTTAGTTACAACTCTTGAATGACTATAATATCAAGTTGTAGTACCATGAGGGTAAGGCAAACCAGGTTGCCAAAGATTTAAGTTAGAAGATTCATCGTGTTATGAGTTCGGATATGATGTTACCCGATGATTTGAGGTGAAAGTTGTAAAATTTAAGCCTTAAGGTGGTTCTTTCTAGCAGTCTAAACTTGGGCGCAATGGTTGCTGAACTTGAGATTCTACATAAGATCCGGGTTAAGCACCGTGAGGGCAAACTTCTTGAAGGAATTCAACTCGCCATAAGTGAAGGTAGAGTCGAAGGCTTCGAGGTCGTACCTGATGATGGTTTGGGATTTCGTGAGCGATAGTGTACTAATTGTGAGGGCTTAAAGGGTAAGATTCTCAAGGAGGCTCATAGTAGACCATATTTCGTTCATCCTAGTGGCAATAAGATATATAAGGATCTGAAGCAACACTTCTAATGGCCAAAGATGAAGAAGGAAATTGTCGAGTTACTGAGTTGTTGTTTCGTGAGTAAGAAGGTCAAGTTTGACCATCAGCGACCTGGTGATTTGCTATAACTGTTGGATATTCCTACATGGAAATGGAATTAGATTTTGATGGACTTCGTCATGGGTTTGCCGAGATCACATTAGGGTATGAATGCGATTTAGGCTATGGTTGATCATTAAACAAAGGTTGCACATTTCATTCCAACGAAGGAGACTTGGAGTCTCGAGAAATTTGAAAACGCCTATTAGCGTGACATTGTTTGTCTGCGTGGTGTTCCTAAGGATATCATTTGCGATTGTGACCCGCGGTTTTGTTCCTCGTTTTAGAAAAAGATGCAGTTGGCTTTGGGCAGTGAGTTTAAGATGAGTACAGCTCTCCATGCTCCTATTGATGGTTTAACTGAGCGGACCATTCAGACTTTAGAGGACATGTTGCGAGCTTGTGCACTGGAATTCCAAGTTAGTTTGGAGAAGAGTTTGCCACTCGTCGAGTTCTCTTATAATAATAGTTATCAAGCTAACATACATATGGCTCCGTTTGTGGCACTTATGGAAGGAAGTGTCGTAGTCCTCTGTGTTGGGTGAACAATATTGAAGTTGTGGTGGTTGGACCCGAGTTGGTTCAGGATTCTATCCAGCAGGTGAGACAGATTCGTGAAAAGTTGAAGGCAACGCATGATCTTTAGAAGACGTATGCGGATTTGCGTCGTAGGCAAATTGAGTTTGAGGTTGGCGAAAATTTTTTCCTTAAATTATCGGCGATGAAAGGTGTTAAAAGATTTGGGATTAAGGGAAACCTTAGTCCTAACTATATTGGACCTTATGAGGTTCTCAAGAGAGTTGACGTGGTAGCCTATAGGTTGGCTTTACCTCCAAATTTGTCGAAGGTACATCAAGTATTCCAATGATCTCAATTGAATCGTTATCACAGTGATCCTTCTCATGTTCTGCAAGCCAATGTTATTGAGTTTAAACCTAATTTGACTTACAAGGAGAAACATGGTCATATTTTGGACTGTAAAGAGAAGAAATTAAGGAATAGAGTGGTACCTTTGGTATGGATTCTTTGGAAGAGTCAGAGGTTTAAAGAAGAAACTTGGGAGACTGAAGCTTCAATAAGGGAGAAATATCCGCATCTTTTCGAGTAAGGTAGTTACCATAACCAGTTTTGAGGACGAAACTTCTATTTAGAGGGTTGGATTGTAATACCCTAGAATTTCCGCTATTTATTTTATTCAAATTAATCCTTCATTATTTTTCGTAAATCCTTCTTTTATTATTTCTTGGTTATACTTCATGTTGCTATAACCTCATTATTGGAACAAATTCTCCTTTTCCTTCATATTGGTCTTATTTTCTATTTAAATCCTTATGACCAATATTTTTTACTAAATAGGGAGCTAAACCTAATCTACGTTCTTTTCTGTCATTTGAAACCCTAAACTTAAACCTATTTTTTCTCTCCTGTCTTTCTGTCCTTTCTGTCGTGTGCCACCTTCCTTGCCTTCTTGATTTTCGTGCCTCTTCTTCACTATTTAAACATCATTTGTTATTCATCTTCGTTCCTAGATAGATCTTATCCAATCTTTTCAACAATATTTGTAAAGTTTATATTTTATTTTCATCTTTTCGTAGTTTAATGCATTAGATTATTAATTAGGATCGTTATTATTGTTGGCACGTGATGTTGATGATGGTGAAAGTAATGTGGACAATCCGGAGACAGATTGTTATATTCTAGAAGAGGATTTACTGTAGTTTTCTGCTAAAAAGGTAACTAGGTGTTTCCTTTAGATATGTTTATAGAAAATGAATTATTAACAGGATGTAATGATTTATTGTATGATTAATTTATTATGTGGTTATTTATACTTATGATTCTTATGTATAGTTCCATTTAATTTTCATGTTGTTATTCAATTTTCAATTATTCATTTGATGCGCAAACCCTAGCGTCGTAAGTGGTGGCGCGGCCGTGGAATTGAATCGCCGTGACCTAGTGTTTCGGCCTCCTCCTTCTGGGACAGGCAAGGTTTGCTTCTTTTTGAAGTATTAGGGTTTTGGTTTACATCGTTAATTAAGGTTATAGTTAGTTATACTATAACTTCGTACGTAAGTTGCCCTAGTTATTCTCAAATGAACTATAACTTGGTAAGTGAGGTTATAGTGCGATGTACTATAAGAAGACTCGTTGTGGAGACATGCCGGTTAGTGTCGTGCAGTCGATCTTTCAATGAAGGTGTTATAGAAGACTAAAACGTGACGGAAGAGAGTTGTAGTTGATGATACTATAAACTCGCACGTATAACAAAGTTTATAATTGAACGTACTATAACTTCACCAGAGTTGACTGAAGGTTATAGCTAGAAGTACTATAACTTTGCTGGAATTAAGTGAGAGTTATTGAAGATGATGCTATAACCTGACACTTTTAACTAAGGTTATAGTTGAGGTTAATATAACTTCACTAGGGATAGTTATTGTTGGAGGCACTATAACATTAAGTGGTTATATGCTTCTGTGTTTGGTGCTATGGTAGCTTGGACTATAAAATAACCTTTGAGTGGTAATGTTAAGGATCTCAGTAAGATAACCTCGGGTCATTTGTGCTTGTTTATGTGTGGTGTTATGGTCAGTTGGACTATAACACTATGTTTGTGTATTGTATTGGTTATTCTTATTCATATATTCTGTTGAACAGACAATTATACTGTTCTTGAGTTGATTCGTGACGTTGTTCACCTCGGGTTGGACAGTTGGTTGTACTAGTTTCTGAGTTGATTCGTCTCGTTGTTACGCATTGGTTAGTACAAGGACATGTAGTGTGCAATTGTTTGTTGGCTGGTTGAATAGATGACGGTAGTATCAGTTATATACTATTCAAAATTAACAAACACTACACTTCAGGGGCTTATTTTTGTCTATGGTCGGGATTGGTCAGAGACAGTGGTTATACGCTTCGGACCCCGAGTGTCGTTTGATGTACAGTTAGTGCATCGAGAGTCTAGCCATGTCTTAGGCACACAGGGAGTGGTTATACGCTATACATAGTATTGTGGAGGCAGTGGTTATACGCTCCAAACCAATGGAGGAAGTGGTTATACGCTCCGTTATCTAAATGCATTGGTTATACTTTCTGGCAAGTTAGAGGCAGTGGTTATACGCTCTAACGGGCGTTCCCTCTATTCCCTCTGCTGTAATGCTAGTATTGTGCTTAATTGTTCTATGGTGTAACACCCGCAATTGTACCCTATTTGTATTTTAAAGATATTATATGTATACTAGTTAGCGTAATTTTAGATGTAGTCTAGAACTTAGTTTCCCGTATCTAATTTAGCAATTCCGAGTTCGTATTCGGACTCTACTCGAAATTCCGTGTGACTTACGCCTTAAGCCGCTTTTTGGCTTTTTCCCCCATATTTTTCCACTCACCTTATAACTCCAACTCCCTCATCTTTTCCACTCACCTTCTTCCTCAAAAAGTAACCAAAACCCTAAACCCCATTCTTGATCAAGCTCAAGTTCATCACTACTCCTTCATTACTCACTCAAATCCTCTAATTTTCATCATAATCTTCCCCTCTTATCGTCCTCTACCTTTAGTGGTAATAAAATTACCGTCTTTCTCATTTTCAATTTATCCGTCTTTCTCAAAGGTGAATTATATTCATCTGTTGTTATCTATTTGTAGGTGGAGACCTTCAAGACCCCGACAAAGATTACTACCTCGTGGAGGAAGAATTAGAAGACGATTGAAGACGCAAAAAGGTAACGGTGAAGGGTTACTCGATATCAATACGTGTTTTAAATGATTTACTTGATGTTTACCAAATGTCTAGTGATAATTATTAGATACTTAATATAGTTTGATGTAAGGAATTATGTTGGAATTGAATGTGTAGCTATGGAATTTGTGTTGGTTGATGATTGTTGATGATTGTTGATAGTTGATGATAGTTATTGATGATTGTCGAATATTATTAGTGAAGTATGATGATTTTCGTGTGAAGGTGGTCCCAGCCAGCCGACGGGCCGATCGGTCAGCTGCCCGGCTGGGAACACGGTGTGGGAAATAACTGTTTACATCCCCTTAAAATTTAGGATTATAACAAAATTATATAATATGAATGCAAGTCATAAATATGAAAATGATATAAAAATCAAGAGAAAACGAATTGAACCTTTGGTCCTAGCAGTTGGCATAAAGAACAGAGATATCAAAGTAGATATCCTCCTAATCGTTGCACCCAAAATGCTCCGAGAAATACCCTTTTCTTTTGCTAGAAAGTGAACCTCTTACGCGATCTCACTGATGGGAAAAGGTTTTGTGTTTTGTCAAAAGTTACAGTTCACTTTTGTCTGTTGTGATATGTGTAGGTTGAGATGGAGGCACAGTCGAATAGATTAGGTTAGAAAAATCAAAACTTAATTTCCCTGTCTTCACCCAACTCCTCACGGCTCAATTTGGGCTTTTATATATGAGGAGATATTTTGGTCTCCTCAAAAATAACTACCCATTGACTAAAAACCGAGTGTATCTGGATACTTTCGTTTTTGGTCATTTTAGCTTCCAATATAATGTAATATATTATAATCGTCGTTTTACATAGACCGACATTATAATCCGTCATTAATTATAAATATCCGTATATTTATAATTTTCCAATTAATTATAACGGTTTATGTTTAATTAGCTTACATTATATACTATAATTAAATATAACTTTTTATATTCAATTTTTACGAATTACAGTTAATTCGTCTCAGCTAACTTCCGTCTCATCATCACATTGACTAACCTTTTAATCAAATACACTGACTAACCTTTTAGTCATATAATAGGGTATCAATATGATTATTTTCTCAAATAATCACATCTCTCAAACACATCCTATAGGTGTGACTTTTAGGGACCAGTTGATCACCGTCATCTGTATGACAATAACGTCAAACTTATCTAGCAAGCCAACCGTTATTGATAAACGTTAATCAACTGATTATTATACAAAGTATACCCTGTGAACCTACAGAGATTTATTTATGTTATTGCACTAACTGGAGGACACTAGCTCCAACAATCTCCCACTTGTCCGTACAAGTGTATGTGCGATAACCGATTCTCATATCCATAATAAATTTCTCCCACTCAATGTAAACCAATTTGCAAAGTCCGTATTCACAAAGGTCGTAGTTTACAAGTGAACAGTATCAAGAGTGGTTTCCCCGACTAGAGAGTAACTTAACTGATAAACGAATCTATATTCGAGCATGGCCATGCATTTCAGTTACAGCTCCTCGAGTGGCCCTGAGAAATATCATATCCTGATAAAGGTTGGATATTTTCTTCAACTCGAATCTTGCAGATACAAGCGCAGTATGAAATGACCCAGTGAAAATCTACTTAGCCTCCTGTTACGGTCGACCGTGAGAAAGAAACCAAAGTCACCCAAAAACTGCCTTTATCTCAAGAGACAGTCGATAGTCAAAAGAATCGACTCTAGGAACACTATGGATGTCCTATCCACGACCTGGCACCTAATGTTCCGAAACATTTAGGACTCCATAACGTCGTCACAAAATGTCCTGCGCAGTATCATTATAACTCGCATCTGTGATCGATCAGTCAACAGTTTGACTTATGGCTCGTTGAACCCACCATCAATCGACGTCACAAAATAATTGCCAGAGTTATCAGCTCATGTAGGCAATTACGGACCCAAAACAAATATAATGTAATTCAGTTCACTTTGTGGTGTTCAATGTTGTCAGTACAACCCACATGAAAAACAAAATATAAAACAAAACGATGATTTCATTAATAGTTTTATGAAAAAGATACAGGTGTCTAATCCATACAAAACAACTAATACAACTCAGGAACACGCTTAATTCCCATGGAAATAACGTGCCCTTCATGCTTATCATATCTTAACGATTTAGTGAGAGGATCTGCAACGTTTATCATCCGTATAAATCTTGTCTATCACTATCTCCCTTTGCTCCACGTAATCTCGGATCATGTGAGCCTTCCGTTGTACATGCCTAGACTTGTTGCTGGACTTAGGCTCCTTAGCCTGGAAGATGGCACCACTATTATCACAATAGATGGTGATCGGGTCATCCGAACTAGGAACTACGGTTAGTCCCTGTAAGAACTGACGCATCCATATAGCTTCCTTCGCAGCCTCTGAAGCAGCAGTACTCGGACTCAGTCGTAGAATCTGCTATAACATTTTGTTTGGAGCTTTTCCAGCTGACCGCACGCCATTAGAGTAAACACGAATCCAGACTGAGATTTTCTAGTTTCAATCTCGATCCGTTTGAAGCTAGCACTCTGCGTAACGGTTGCGCATGCTCAGTGTCACCCTCCCATAAGTCAATACCCAATCCTAGTCCCTCCGTATGTACTTTAAGGATATTCTAACAGCTACCAGTGTTTTTGCACCTGGATTGCCTTGGTAACGACTTGTCATACTCATGCATATGCCACGTCTGACGTGTGCATATCATGGCATACAGGATCGAATCCTAAGCTATGCTAAGGAAATCCGACTCATCGCTCGACCTCTCCGATGTCTTTGGTGCCTGACTTTACTCAAATGCATCCCAGAGACCATTGGAAGGTTCCCTTCTTGGATTGGTCATGCTGAACCTCTCAAGACTCTTATCTATATAAGACTTCTGACTGAGGGATAACATCCGTCGTGATCTATCTCTGTAGATACGGATCCCCAAAATTCTTTGTGCTTCACCCAGATCTTTCATCTGGAAATGGTTCTTTAACCAAACTTTTACCGAAGTTAAGAGAGGTATGTCATTCCCAATCAAGAGTATGTCATCGACATACAATATTAGGAAGACAATCGTGCTCCCACTCGACTTGATATATAAGCATGGTTCCTCGACCGATCGAGTAAATCCATTCTCTTTTATCACCTGGTCGAAACGATGATTCCAACTCCGAGAAGCCTGCTTAAGTCCATAAATGGAACGCTTAAGCTTGCACACTTTCTTAGGATTTTTAGAGTCAATGAAACCTTCGGGTTGTACCATGTACAACTCCTCCTTCAAATAACCGTTTAAGAAGGCGGTTTTCACGTCCATTTGCCAAATTTCATAGTCATGAAAGGCGGCAATCGCTAAGATTATCCGAATGGAACGCAGCATGACTACGGGTGCAAAGATTTCATCATAATGCAATCCGTGCACTTGAGTGAAACCCTTTGCCACTAGTCGTGCTTTGTATGTATCTGGTTGTCCTTCTACAGAATGCTTTATCTTGTAAAGCCATTTGCACTGAAGAGGCCGAACCTTATAAGGTAAGTCAACCAGATCCCATACGTCATTCTCATACATAGAGTCCATCTCGGATTGCATGGCATCAAGCCATAGCTTAGAGTCGGAACAGGTCACAACACCTGTATAGGTAGCGGGTTCGTTACTCTCTAGGAGTAAAACATCATCACTCTCATTCTCCTCAAGACCTACACTGTATCTGTCTGGAGTAAATATGTAGTGTCCCTACCCTACCCTCCTAGGTTCCAAAGGAATATTAACCGCAGCGGATGATGAAGGAACAGTTTTCCTGGCCATTGTTGCTCGGTTGTTTTGGTTCTTGAATCTCCACATTCGAAGGTTCCATTACTTGTCCTATTCGTGAGAAATTCTTTTCTCTAAGAACGTCGCACTAGCCGCAACAAAAACTCGATGTCGGTAGCGAGTAAAAAGTAATGGACCAAACATCCCTTTTGATGAACCAATACAGTAGGTCTTGACCGATCGTGGGCCGAGCTTATCGTCAGTATCCACTTTGACATAGAGCCTCGCAGCCCCAAACCCAATAAAGGACAAGTTAGGGACCGTTTCCTTCCATAATTCTCTGGATCCTTGTCTACAGCTTATACGGACCTCGGTTAAGTATTCGAGCAGCTGACAAAAGAGCATACCCCATACTACAGGTATCAACGTGTGACTCATCATGGATCGAACCATATCAAGTAATGTTTGATTTCTCCGTTCGGACACACCATTTAATTGAGGTGTTCCAGGTGGAGTTAACTGTAGTACTACACCACAGTTTTTAAGGTGTTGATCAAACTCATTCGAAATATATTCGCCACCACGATCTGAACGTAGTGCTTTAATCTTTCTACCCAGCTGGTTTTCAACCTTATTCTGGTATTCCTTGAACTTATCAAAGGACTCACTTTTGTGCTTCATTAAGTAGAAATATCCATATCTACTCAAATCGTCCGTGAAAGTGATAAAATATCTATAGCCATCTCTAGCGTTGATTGACATAAGTCCACACACATCAGTATGTATGAGTCCTAATAGGTCAGCAGCGCGCATTCCAACACCTTTGAAGGAAATTCGAGTCATTTTTCCTATGAGACATGATTCACACGTGCCAAAAGATTCATAGTCAAATGGGGAGATAGTCCCATTATCAATGAGCTTCTTCACGCGTTTTTCATTTATGTGTCCCATACGACAATGCCATAAATAGGTTTGATCTTTGTCACCAACCTTTGCTTTCTTACTACTCACAGATGAGAACCACAATCAGTATCTAGTACCCAAGTTCCGAAACTTGCATGGTTGATCTCAATCATATGAATATAAGAAGAAGACATACCAACAGGAGAGACGCGGCCTGCTTTATGTCCTCACGGTACACGAGGCAGTTCCTCCTCCAATGCCCAAACTTGTGGCAATGGTGGCACTCCATGTTACCTTCATCGCTCTTTGTCTTGCCTTGTGAGCTACCGCTAGACTCACCAGGCCCACTCTTGCCTTGCCCTGACTTTTTGAATTTCGGCTTCCCTACTGCTAGGTTGGCCTTAGCCTTGCCCATTCCTTTGCCCTTGTTGGCAATCATGAGAACGTCCTGTTTCAGACTCCCACTCAATTTCAGATCACTCTCTGTCTGTACAAGGAGTGAGTGGAGCTGATGAAGACTCTTCTTCATATCATTCATATAGTAATTTGTCCTGAAAAGGGCAAAACCATCATGAAGTGAATGAAGAACGCGGTCTATGACGATCTTCTCATCGATTTTGCAACCAAGTGCCTCCAATTTCTCGACATTCTCAATCATGTCAAGAATGTGTGGGCTAACTGCTTGGCCCCTCTGGAGTTTCGCTTCAAAGAAGCGACATGTATGCTCATAGCTAACGATCCTCGGAGCTTTCGAGAACTCGTTATAGAGCGTGGTAAAATCTTGTTTGCACCATGGGCAATGAATCGCCTTTGCAAATTTGATTCCATTGAAAAGATGAGTACGTTCTTTATCGCACCCGCCTCCATTACGAAATCACTATAAGCAAGTGATTCATTTGCTCCTGCATTGGGGCCTGGGTTTGGCGGTAGTGGCTCAGTCAAGTACTTGAGCTTACCGTCAGCAATGGCAGCATTCCGTAATGCCGCCTCCCAGTCCGCAAAGTTGGAACCGTTATTCTTCAGTCGCGTTGACTGATTCATAGTGTCCATGAAAATCTTAAGCCAGGACTCACGTCCGAGCGTGGCACTTGGCA
>JAIUZE010008572.1:0-45933 GCA_022085475.1 Heliosperma pusillum | reverse complement strand
CTGCATAAACACCAAGTCCACCGAAGGTAAAGGGAAGGGTGGCAAGCCGCCACTAATGGTCTCCAAAACCGGAGCTAGAAGCAGTGACAATGTGTTCTAGGCTAGAACGAAGCGCCGAGTCAAAGGAAAGTTGTACCGAGTCAAAGGAAAGCTTAGCCGACTAAAAAACGGAAGGGGAAGAAGTACGTAAAGCAAAATAAAGCTTAGAAATACTCGTACACGCTCGAAGTAATAACAGCTCACACTGTGGATCATCAATCCTGTTGGAGCTAGTGTCCTCCACAGTGAGTGCAATAACATAAATAAACCTCTATAGGTTCACAGGGTATACTTTGTATAATAATCAGTTGATTAACGTTTATCAATAACGGTTGGCTTGCTAGATAAGTTTGACGTTATTGTCATACAGATGGCGGTGATCAACTGGTCCCTAAAAGTCACACCTAAAGGATGTGTTTGAGAGATGTGATTATTTGAGAAAATAATCATATGGATGCCCTATTATATGACTAAAAGGTTAGTCAGTGTATTTGACTAAAAGGTTAGTCAATGTGATGATGAGACGATTATTTAATAATGATTAAATAAAGTTAGCTGAGACGAATTAACTGTAATTCGTAAATTGAATATAAAAGGTTATATTTAATTGTTGTATATAATGTAAGCTAATTAAACATAAACCGTTATAATTAATTGGCAAGTTATAAATATACGGATATTTATAATTAATGATGTATTATAATGTCGGTCCATGTAAAAACGACGATTATAATATATTACATTATATTGGAAGCTAAAATGACAAAAAACGAATGTATCTGATACACTCGGTTTTTAGTCAATGGGTAGTTATTTGAGGAGACTAAATCTCCTCATATAAAAGAACCTAGTGGAGCCGTGAGGAAAGGGGAAGGAAGCAGGAAAAGATAATTCTAACCCTAATCTATTCTTTTCTCACTGGGTGCCTCCATCTCAACAAAATCATAAAAAGACAAAAGTTAACAGTAACTTTTGACAAAACACAAAACAAAAGGTTAGCAGTAACTTTTGGATCTCTTTCTAGCAAAGGAGAAGAGCATATCTCATACAGTCTTGGGTGCAACGATTAGGTTGATATCTCTGTTCTTTACGCCAATTGCTAGGACCGGAGGTTGATTTCTAAATCTATACTCTTATTCTTGTTTTCGTTTATGACTAGTATAATCAAGTTATTACTATTTCGTTATAATCCTATAATAATTGTATTGTGGTAATACCGATTTCCCACAAATCCTAGCAACAGAGTCCATAAGCTCGATGGTCCTCATCATTCTCTTCACCACAAGCTCACTACTGTAAACAGGACAAACACTCACCTGCCCGCCAAGGACTTTGACACCATGCAGTGGCCTAGCAGTATTAAGGGGATGAAAAACACCCGAAAGCCGGCTCGTAGGATCTTCTGTAGGCCAAAAAACATCGATTTTTCCAACATTAAGATGAAGCCCTGATCGTGGACTATCCTCCAAAATGAGCTCTAGAACCTTCCCCCACTACAAGGGTATCACCAACAATAGTGCCGTCATCCATGTACCAAGCCTGCAAACTCAAGTAAAAAGAGTCTTGGATCTTACAAACTAAAGGGCGTAGAATCAACACAAAGAGCAAAGAACCCAAGGGGTCACCCTGCTGAACCCCCTGACAAGACCATAAGTTGTGTTGCCCATAATAAAGCATGGCAGGACTAGAATAGCAAAACTTAACCCAACGGGAGATATTATTATTATTATTAATTTTTTTTATAGAATGGTGCGCGCAACTTTCATTGATAGAAAAATAAAAATTTACATGAAATTGGTGGGGAGCCGAAAGACAATCTGGGCCCCCACCCCCTTAGCTACAGCAAAACCTAGTCTAGTAAATATATAAGCGGCCACCCGAACCCCTGCATCCTGAGATACCGAGAATTTATGGATCCGTTTGAGCAAGTCAACAGCATCCGAACCCAGCTCCCCAAGCGAAGATAAAGAGAAGGGAAGGAAACCATAGCCAGCTGTCGCGCATAAATCACCATACTTAGTACACTTTCGCTGAACAGCATCATCGACAACCTGTCCGGGCACAAAATCGGCCATCCCAGTCCGAGTCAAAGGGGAAGACCCTGTCAAATCAACACACACATCGCGTCCTCTGTCCCAGGAATAAAGCAGCAAATCCGCAGGACGAAGAGATTCGCCATGGCCGTCAACCAAACCGATATCCACCTCCCTACCCGTAGAAATACCAGACCTATAACAAATGTCGAATAAGGTGTTACAGACGAGGTTATGCCGCTGCTTAACACCACAGTACCAGTACAAGAAACAACATGGTCACCATAAACATCATCAGCAAAAACCCGAGAGCAAGCAGGACAAGGCCTAGATACCGTGAATAACAGAATACCCAGTCGATACCCCAACACACTACGGTAAGTCCTACCGTTCACAGTCTGACCCAACCCAGAGATAAGAACCGCACGTAACCAAAAAAAGAGTGGGCACCATGCTGAGACTTCCACATTGCAAGCTGACGCGGTGTC
The DNA here is from genome assembly GCA_022085475.1 of Heliosperma pusillum. Taxonomy (NCBI): domain Eukaryota; kingdom Viridiplantae; phylum Streptophyta; class Magnoliopsida; order Caryophyllales; family Caryophyllaceae; genus Heliosperma; species Heliosperma pusillum. Next base: position 43,373 of record JAIUZE010008572.1, on the reverse strand, counting down.
AAAGAGAAAACAAATTCTGAAGAAGCAGCAATCGTCGCAAAATATGTATCTGTCTATTTCTTCATAAGTTTAGGGGCAGGGATTTCATTAGGATCACGAAAAAGGCATCATCAAAAGTAGGACCATCATCTATAATACTAGAAGGCCATAGTAGCTTAGCCTGCAAATCTGCAGATTGCAAATGGGACGCCAAAAAAGCATAATGCAAAACATCTCCCGTAGCATAAACACCGAGCCCCCCAAGATGAAAAAAGAAAGTGGCAAGGCGCCACTGCCAATCCCCAAAACCAGGCCCAGACGCGGTGACAATACGTTCCAAGCTAGAACGAAGTGCTACATCAAAACGAAGATGGACTGACCCAAAAACTCTCGTTGAAGGAGTACGTAGGGTAAAGTAGAGCTTAGAAATAACAGTACAAACTCAAAGCAGAACCAACTCGCATTGCGAGTCCTCAATCTTAGCAAGCAAATTCATAAGCTCGATGGTCTTAGTCACTCTCTTTGCCACAAGCTCACTGCCAAAACTAGAGCAACTACAAACAGGCCCACCCAAAACAGAGACACCATGCAAAGGCCAAGCAATAGAACGAGCGAAAACACCGGGAAGTCGACTCCGGGGATCCTCAGTAGGCCAAAAAACCTCAATCTTAGCGACATTAAGATGGAGGCCAAACTGAGGACCATCTGCCATAATCAAATCAAAACCTTCCCCACCTCCAAAGAATCCCTAACAATGGTGCCATCATCCAAGTACCAAGCTTGCAAACTAAAATCAAAGGAGTCCCGTATCTTGCACACCAAGGGATGCAAAACCAAAGCGAAAAGCAAGGGGCCCAAAGGATCACTGACAGGGTTGTCGCATACCCTAATCAAAGATAAATAACCCAAACTAGGCTAACAACAAATTAATGTAATTAGGGAAGTAAAGGGTCGATCTCGGGGAGACGGGAGATACTTGTGAATAGTTATGGTTAGAACTCTATCTTGTACGATTGACAAATGTTTGTCACTAATTAATAAATACTATAATAAAAATGATAACAATGCAATAAAGAAAAAAATCTAGGGAAGTAGGTTCACACATGTAGATTAACATATTGATGAAATTGGATTTAGGATATGCGAATAATTCATTGCGCGTTCGTAAGAATGGTGTGTTCATTACAATCATAGATTAGATGGTCTAGCTGGCTTTTAGGCAATTTACTAGGTCTTAATCCACCATGTCATGCTTTGTCTATTCAATTCACGTATCTCTACCTTGGAAAAGAATTCCATTCTAGTAAATGATTTTGATCAGGAATCGTTAACTATCGTTATAGTCCAAACATGCATAGACACAATGTTTTAAAAGCACAATTTCTTTTATCCATTTCATCTTTTAATCAACCTAACATGGCTACCCTACACCCTAGAAAAACGACTACTTATGCATGATTAACAATAAAAGGGCAACTAAGATTATAAAACTAAGAATGGTAAACATGATACAGGAAATACTAAAAGAAAATGAAACTATAATGTAAAGACGAGAATACGCTGGTGCCGTTCTCTTTGCTCCCCGCGCCCCTCGCCATTGCTTCGTTGGTGTGTCTTCTGCGGATCTCTTGGCCTCTATGGCTGTTGCAATCCCGTCGCACAGTTTAGAACTTGATCTGTATAGAATTCGCGAATAAACTTCTGGACCCCGGAAACTTGATTTCCAAATTACAGTAGAACCATCCAATTGAGAAACTTAGAACTAAACTAAACTAAACTAAACTAAACTAGAGAAAACTAAAACTAAACTAAACTAAGAAAGATGAGAGAAAGAAGAAAAACTAAACTAAAGAGAGAAGTGTTTTTGTACATGTAGTTGTTGTGAAATTGTGTGTGATGCATAGGCTATTTATAGGGTTGAGAGGCTGCCCAAATGCGTCCGGATTCATACCCTAGACAACCTAATAAAGCACTCCATTAAGGCTTGGTAGAAGAAGAGCCAAGAAGCGTTCATTAGCAGACATACCCGATCGGGTTTTTGGATCCCCGATCGGGGATTTTGTCTGTTCAGAACTTTGACTTTCGTTTGATCTTCCCTTGGTACGTGACTTTATCTACCTTGACTCCATTGACTTTAGATTTGAATGGGGACGTAACTAACACCTCTTGGGCTTCATTTCCTCCCCTATTTGAGCTTGATCATGTCCCCAAGAGTTAAGGGTCGGAGCATGAGGTTTGAGATGACTTTCGTCGACGAATAGCAAAACCGTCGCAACTTGTGCATATGAGCTCGGAATGACTTGAAACTTGTTCCCTTTGACTCGGAACCTCTAGATCTTTATAGCATGCCATCTTAACCTCACGTAATCGTCCTTCTTAGCTTCTCCTTGCTCATATTTCCTTCGAATGACGGGATTTAAAGTAGAAACGACTCAATTCCAACAAATGACATTAAAGCACGAGAAATACTACAAAGGAGAGATTAGCTCATAAAACCACTTCTTAAAGTGGATAAACCATATCAAATCGGGCTAAAATGAGGGGATAAAATCATACAAATTAACACTCATCAAATTCCCCCAAGCTAAACCCTTGCTTGTCCTCAAGCAAGCATACAATAACAAACATGACAAGGACAAGGGCGACGAGCAACAATCAATCCAACCAAATGCAAATCCCATCAAGTAGCTTATAGAGCACAATGAAATACATCCCGAAACAACATGGGCATAGGGAAAATGCAAAACATGGTTGAGATTTACATAACGGCGCAGCATAAGGAACATCAAATAGACTTTTCGGCTCTTGCATGATCTTTTGACAATGGACTCTCACGGTGCACTCCACACTCAAATTTTTATATAAATCAAGGAAATATTATTTTATATTTGAGTGGCACTCTCCTATCTACGACTCATGAGAATGCGCCCGCAATCTAATATGGTAAACAGTCCAAAACTACAAGTCAAAACAATCATGAAAAGCATAGAAAGAAGCCAAAAGCAAGAAGAAGGCTATGGGAGATGGGTAACAAAGTGGACAAATGAATTATGGTAATGTGGAGCTAAGGTCAAGCTAGCAACATAAAAATTATGCAAGGATGCTCAATCAAAACTCGGAACCATTCCCAAGAAAATAAAACTAAGCCAAAAATAGCAAATTGGCTTATACTCATGGCAACACAAGAGTGAATTTCCCAACTTTTTGAATTTCGGATCATGGAAATAACACTCACAACTTCTTCTTTTTTTCATAAACCATTTTTTTTCTTTTTCAATACATGCTTCTTTCTTTCTTTTCATTCTTTCATATTCAACATCATTTGTTTTTCTTTTTCTTCGGCACGGCAATCAGTAATTCCGTCCAATCAAGATCACTTTGACATAACTTGAACAATATCCCAAATGAGCACCCAAACACAAACGGTATAGCTACTAACTTAACAAGGTACGCAATATTTTTTCATGTAGCTAATGAAATGTGAAAAGGGGCTAAATTTAGGCAATGGATTCAAAGTGAATGGCTTCAAATGCCTTTTAAATCATGAATGTAATGCTCACTAGAAATGGAATGAAAAACATACTTGTGCGTTTTTGATGTGACGCAAATCATAAGGAGAAACTACACACACCTAATTGGGATCGGGTATAGATGTATCGATCACTGGAGGCTCTACCTTACCGTATATGTAGTTTGCCAAAGTCAAGATCAAGCCTAATAAGTCTAAAATCAATCTCTCACCCACTGTGTACAAGACATCCCATGTAGGCAAAATCCCGTCAAAAGCGTGAAACATTGGCTAAAAAGCTACAATAAGGGAAATGCATTGAGGAATGACATTATGCACAACACAATTGGGTGGACAAAACACTCAACTTTTATTAAACTTTTTTTTTAAATTTTTTAATTTTTTGGATTTTTCAAAATTTTCAAATTCAATAAACAACTAGACTAAACAACGACACAAACTAAATAACTAGACTAAATAAACAACGTCACAAACTAAATCCCTCCTCCAAGCTAGAATAACACATTGTCCTCAATGTGCGAAACGGTTTTAAGCGCAAAAAACACAAAGAAGGACAACATAACCAACAAAGGAATGGGGGACGACTCAACAAAATGGTAAAGAAAGAAAAGAAAACATACAACCGTGCAGCAGCTCCCCCAAGCTAGCTTGAAAACGGGGGCAAAGTACAACCCAAGCACCAAAGTACCTGTGATGAACAAGCTACTACAATACTAGATAACATTATTGTCTTATTGTCAAAGCTATTAGAACCAAAACCAAATGAATTATTTAAAAATTAACATTATTAAATTGTCCAACAAAAATAATTTATTTCATAACAAAAATATAATAAAACACGGGTTGCCTCCCGCGAAGCTTTATTTAAATGTCTTGCTAGACTCTTTGTTAATGAAAATCATTCTTTGTGCCTTAAAAAGCATGTCAATGCCCTTAGAAGTCGATCATATACCTCCGCATGAGCTATACAAAAACATATGTAAGCAATTGACAAGATATAGGCATGAAATATTGAAGGTAAGAATTGATATATCTTATCATTGTGCGCATGACAAACGTCATAGATGACCACTGAACTGCTCCACTCGTCAGTGAGAGATGGAGTGAAATGTTTAAGATCATGGAACAAACAATTAGTTCCCAAAATATCATTAGTGGACTCTAATTGGGGGTAGGGTGAATCAAAGGAGTGGGAATCAAAAATGGGTGATTGATCCCACTTAATTTCAAGGCTAGGTTCACAAAACCCAATATCATTTTCAAATAAATCTGGAATATCCTTAGCGAAAGGATTTTCAAAGAAATCTGATGACTCGATCGACGACTTTCCATTGGAGTCACAAATGAGCTTAACAACATCCTTGTCTAAAGTCTCGACTACCATATGGTCAATATCAATAATAGGGGTCTCAAAATTGTCAAATGGAACGACACTAGAGTGACTTTTAATAGAAAAGGTTGGACCATCATCATCGTCATCTATTAATTCATATGATTGGGGAGAATTAGACTCACATGGGGGGCATGAAAAAGCATAAGGAAAATTGATTGGCTTACATCTTTTAAACGTGGGTTCTTCCTTTTGCCCTTTGAGCATTTGAACTTGAGCCATGATTTCATTGAGTTGCTCTTGGATTCTCAACCGCCGGTGCGTTTCTTCCCTTGTTTGGGATGCCATAAAGTTCAAGAAAATCCAAAGTTCCTCTCCTCTCTTCTGATAAAGACTTCCACCACTCAATTGCATAGCCAGGCTACGACACTCAATGAGCATTCCATGAAGCACGACATGTCTCATATAGGTCTCATCAAGGGTATACCCAAGAGATATAATATGGTTATAATAGCTAAAAAATCGGTCGAGGTATTCATGGAAAGGCTCATTCTCGCATTGTGGAGGTTGGAAATAGATAGTCATTGAGAGAAAATAAAGCCATCCCTTTGAAAGAAAATATTCCTATTACCTGAAAAGAGTCACTATACTACAAGGAAAAGGTGAGAAAAATCTCAAGGAACAAGTGTTCCTCGAGACAAAAGAAAAGAAAAAAAAAGAGACAAGGCAAAACTCTACTAATCACAAATAAACAAAACCGTGCTCCCCGGCAATGGCGCCAAAATTTGACAGGGTTGTCGCGTACCCTAATCAAAGATTAATAACCCAGACTAGGCTAATAACAAATTAATGTAATTAGGGAAGTAAGGGGTCGATCTCGGGGAGACGGGAGATACTTGTGAATATTTATGGTTAGAGCTCTATCTTGTACGATTGGCAAATGTTTGTTACTAATTTCTAAATGCTATAATAAAAATGATAACAATGCAATAAAGAAAAGAATCTAGGGAAGTAGGTTCACACATGTAGATTAACATATTGATGAAATTGGATTTAGAACATGCAAATAATTCATTGTGAGTTCGTAAGAATGATGTGTTCATTACAATCATAGATCAGAGGGTCTAGCAGGCTTTTAGGCAATTTACTAGGTCTTAATCCACCATGTCATGCTTTGTCTATTCAATTCACGTATCTCTACCTTGGAAAAGAATTCCATTCTAGTAAATGATTTTGATCAGGAATCGTTTACTATCGTTATAGTCAAAACATGCATAGACACAATGTTTTAAAAACACAATTTCTTTTATCCATTTATCATCTTTTAATCAACCTAACATGGCTACCCTACACCCTAGAAAAACGACTACTTATGCATGATTAACAATGAAAGGGCAACTAAGATTATAAAAATAAGAATGGTAAACATGATAAAGGAAATACTAAAAGAAAATGAAACTATAATGTAAACACGAGAATAAAGAGTACCGGAAAGGATGAGCAAAGATAGAAATGGAATAAGAACTTGAATAGGAAATGCAAACCCGGAAACTTGAGTTCCAATTACAAGTAGAACCATACAATTGAAGAAAACTTAGAACTAAACTAAACTAGAGAAAACTAAAACTAAACTAAAACTACAAAATGGAGAAAGAAAGGAAAAACTAAACTAAAGAGAGAAGTGTTTTTGTATGTTGTGTAGTTGTTGTCAAATTGTGTGTGATGCATAGGCTATTTATAGGGTTGAGAGGCTGCCCAAATGCGTCCGGATTCATACCCTAGACAACCTAATAAAGCACTCCATTAAGGCTTGGTAGAAGAAGAGCCAAGAAGCGTTCATTAGCAGACATACCCGATCGGGTTTTTGGATCCCCGATCGGGGATTTTGTCTGTTCAGAACTTTGACTTTCGTTTGATCTTCCCTTGGTACGTGACTTTATCTACCTTGACTCCATTGACTTTAGATTCGAATGGGGACGTAACTAATACCTCTTGGGCCTCATTTCCTCCCCTATTTGAGCTTGATCATGTCCCCAAGGGTTAAGGGTCGGAGCATGAGGTTTGAGACGACTTTCGTCGACGAATAGCAAAACCGTCGCAACTTGTGCATATGAGCTCGGAATGACTTGAAACTTGTTCCCTTTGACTCGGAACCTCTAGATCTTTATAGCATGCCATCTTAACCTCACGTAATCTTCCTTCTTAGCTTCTCCTTACTCATATTTCCTTCAAATGACGGGATTTGAAGTAGAAACGACTCAATTCCTACAAATGACATTAAAGCACGAGAAATACTGCAAAAGAGAGATTAGCTCATAAAACCACTTCCTAAAGTGGATAAACCATATCAAATCGAGCTAAAATGAGGGGATAAAATCATACAAATTAACACTTACAATCACCTTGCTGGACTCCCTTAGAAACAAGACGTCTCCAGACGGTGGCAACAACAATAGGACGAACACCACCACCATGTTTAACAAGCGGCGTGAGCGGAGCACTGGCAATGTACTCGCCAAGAGCTAGTGGACATCTGCTCTTAATAAAAATATTGACCACTCTCCGGCGACTACACTACAGGGTGGCAGGAAAGGCGGGCAACCATCGAGAACTGAAGTCTCTCCCCTCCAAGGCACACCCACTCTCCTTCTCCAAAACGCGAACCACTCTCCTTCTGGACGGCCTGGTTGGAGATGGTGGTCGGTGTGGCAGCAACGCCTGCCGCAACAATGGCCAAGGAATTATTATTATTATTATTTTTATTTTTATTTTACTTTTAAGCGTGCTAATTTTCCCATTCACGTGACCTTGCCTCTTGTTGCCAGGCCCGACCTTGTATTGTTCTATTGTCCTTTTGTGGGTATTTGCAGTTGCCGGGATAGTTGATGAGTTACAATTATATACATGTTTATGCCTCCCCTTAGTCACTTTTGTGACGGTGTTGTGCTTAATTATATGATTAGATGTCGTTATATGTTAGATTTGGTGCGATTCGGATGCATTGGATCCGTTGAGAAGCGAAATGGACTCGACATTTGGAGAATTTACGCTTGACATAGAGATCAAGAAAGAAAACAGAAGGAATGTCAAAGAAATTGGTTGGAAAGACCAAACAAATGTAAAGCGAGAAGAAAGAATGGTTGCTTGCACAACTGTCAAATTCAAACTTTAATATCTTAAGTTCTACAACTTGTATCAAGCTGATTCAAAATGAAAAAGAAATATTTTTTTCTTAGCTTTCCAATGATATGTCACACGTTGAATTCCGATAAGTAACGGAAATATGGCGTCCGTTTGAAAGTTAGTGCGCAAAACTGAGAAGTACTGCGGATACTCGATCGAGTGTTTGTAAGACGAAGAGTTTTCCTAAACTTTCTTTAAATCGGTTATTTTGTTAGTATAAATATAAAACTTGTACCTTATTATTTCTTATGCTTTTCTATTACGTTAGAACTCTTAGAAAACTTCAGAATATTATTATTGCTATCCTTTCAATTCAATTTGTATTCGGTATTTTACTAATCTTCTTTTTTTTATTCAATTAGCTATCATTAGATCTAATTTATTATTCGTTCATCTTTCATATATTGTTAATCATGTTTACTTCCTTTATTGTTGTTGTTAGTTTAGATATTATGGGTAGCTAAACTTATAATCTAGGGTTAAAGGGGATCTAGGATGTTAGAAGGGGGATTACTTGATTAATTGTAAGTTAAATCATACGGTTGTCTTTTGAATGCTTTTATAATTCTAGTAGATTGATTTTGGCCAGAATTAATTAACTAGTATCACATATTAGGATTTTCACCGACCGGTTTAAGACTAATATAGGCTACGCAATCGAATAGAATAAGTTTAATGATAGCGACCACATGTTAAATTTAGATCTAAAGGGCATAATTGAATCGGCCGATCTTGTCACCTTAGACAATTAGATTGACCTTTTAATTGATTAAACTCTTTCCCCGGATAACATTCTAGTGAACCAGATCCCTAAACTTTTAATCTTACTGAATTCATCCTTTATTATTATTGTTATTACAATAAACTTACTGAATTCATCCTTTATTATTATTGTTATTGTTACCTTAAGATAGACTTAGTTAGTAGCAAACTAGATTATTACCCCCTCATTGTGGATTCGATAACTTACTTATCACTGACTATTAGTTAGTATTGTTTGGTTTACTTTGATTTAGGGAACGCGACTTTACCCGTATCAATGGTAGTGGTAATGGTCTTGTCGAAACCTCTTTGATCACCCATCTGCGTGATCGACATTGTCAGGGTGATGCTCAGATTATTATATGTCAAACCCTTTCCTCTAGTCTGACTATTTATACGGCAGCTGAGATTACATTTAAACGTATGGGTATTTGGTTATGTGAGGTTTACTTTTAAACTCATACTTTTCGTTCTAAGTTTCGCCATAGTTCAGATGTTGTTGCGTCCTCGGTTTTTGGTGATGAAGTTGCTAGATTAATATTATATGATTTTTCTCAGACCGCCTCCTTCGTCTTCATTGTCTGATGTTGTTGTGGAGTATGATTTAATGAGTGGTTTAGATGTGGCTTCTCTTGATCTTTTTTTTTTCTCTAAAGGGTGGCGTACTGTTAAATCCATCCCCCCTCAGCGCCGTCTTGGGTTTTCTCGGGTCCTTAAGGGGCTCTTGATGATGTGGCGACCTCCCCGGGTGACCTCTCTTACTGGGTTAACTTGCTTGTTTTGCCTCTTTGTATTTTTAAGACCTTCTCTCCTAGAAGTAATATTGAGAACCGAAAAGAACAGAGCTGAGTTGAACTGAACTGAGCTGCAATTAAGCCTGAAAAAAAGGGCCTTAGTCTTTCTATAGACTTTGTTTTCTTGCTTTGACCTTTTTAGTGCTTTGTTCTCACATGGGTTTTGTATTTGTATTAGGAAAGTAGTAATTTCCTAATATTGTCTTTGTTTTCTAATTAGTCTAGATATCTTATTTAAGGGTGAAATAAATCTATATGAAGACTCTTGTATTAGTCTAGATTAATTAAGGAGGTAGAGATAATATTTGTGAGCAAAGTGTTATGAGAGTCGATTTGAGAGGTTCTCTCCAGGAAGGATGTTTGAGTTTGTTCCGAGCTCAAGTAGATTGGTGTTCTTATAAATTTGGAGATCGAACGAGTCTGTCCAGCTCTTGATCGCCTCAAGATCATTTGTACTTCATCTTGTTTGGGTAATCTTTTTTTGTCTGTTTATGATTATTATATTTGTTGGTAGAATTGGATATACTTTTAGCTGTAACACCCCGTGTTTTTATTTAATTTTTAATAAGGTCCTGTGACTTAGTTGGGTTTATTTTATTTAAATAATCTTGGTTTTAGGGTTTAGGGTTTATGATTATTATATTTGTTGTTAGAATTGGATATACTTTTAGCTGTAACACCCCGTGTTTTTATTTTAATTTTTAATAAGGTCCTGTGACTTAGTTGCGTTTATTTTATTTAAATAATCTTGGTTTTACTGTTTAATTGAGTCACTTTAATTTTAATGACTAGTAAAACCGTTTTAGTAAATGGGTATTGACATCAAGGCTTTGTTTGGTAAAACTACCTGAAACCTGAAAAGGCACCTGAAACCTGAAAAGGTACCTGAAACCTAAAAAGGTAGCTGAAAATTACGACCTGAAAAGCTACATGTTTTTTACTAGAACTGTTTGGAAACTAACTGAAAAGGTAGCTGATATTTGGTCAAATGACGTAAAAGGACATGGTTAATTATTGTTATCGTTTATTGTGTTTTTAGTATTGTTAGTTTTGTTTTATTATTGTTGTCGTTGGTGTTGGTAGAAATTATAATGTAATTTTTTTTCCAATATATTTGCACAAGTCTGCAATATGTTTTAAAACAAATGGAAATAATAATCAATATAACACGATTACGTTAAAAAAACTCAAATTATCATTTAAAAATAATGTACATTATTGACACGTAAGTAGTTTTTTTATTAAACCATACATAAAAAAGAAAACTAAGATGGGTTTATTTGAGATCATAAATATAAAAAATAGTAATCTTTAATATAAAAAGTAAAGGGTAAAAAAGGTAAGTTAAACATAATCAGCTACCTGAAATCTCAAATGCTACCCCGAGTAGCATTTCATTTCAGGTACCTTATTTAGGTAGAAATGCTACTTGCCAAACGCGTCTAAAAAAATAAGCTACCAGAAAATTTTGACAAAAAAGCCACTTCGATGAAAACAAGTACCTGAAATGCGCATCCAAACAAAGCCTTAGGCGGGTTCCTTCCAAGTCCATCGCAAAGACGCCTTTTGAGTTATTAAAAGGTTGGAAACCGAGTTTGCAACATATACGCGTTTGGGGATGCCCGTATGAGGTGAGAATTTACAACCCACCAGAAAAGAAACTAGATCCAAGGACTACTAGCGGGTATTTCATTGGAAATGCCGAAAATTCCAAGGGTTATAGGTTCTATTTTCCGACTCATAGCACTAGGATTGTGGAATTAAAAAATGCTAAATTTCCGGAGAATGACTTAATAAGTGAGAGTGATAATTTAAGATAAGTTGAACCTGAAAAGGATCATCATTAAGTTTCACCCTCTGTTTTAAGTGACATGTTGATTATTGTTCACGTTCCTCAAGATCGACCGCAAGTTCAACAACCAAATACAGAATTTCCACAAAATGTTGATCAAAATATGGTAGATCATGGGGAGGAAAAAGTTCACCATGAGGATGAACAAATTGCATGAAGACGATCTACTAAAGAAAGGCGATCAACTATTTCTAATGACTATGTTACGTATCTAGACCTGGCAAAAGCAACCCGACCCGATTGACCCGACCCGAATGACCCGACCCGAATGACCCTACCCGAATGACCCGATCCGTGACCCGAACTACAATACCCGAATGTGACACGAAACCCGATTGAACCCGACCCGACCCAAACATGACCCGACCCGAAAATAACCCGATTCAAAACCACTCAACCCGAAAATGACCCGACAAAACATAACTTTAATTGAACCAAAAAGACTTAAAATGGCCTTTTGTCTCTAATTATTTGACCCGAAAATGACCCGACCTGAAATAACCCGACCCGGTTGACCCGACAACAAACCTGAAACAAACCCGAAACCCGAAATGACCCGATCCGACCCGGATTAACCCAAAATCAACGAGAGACTCGAACTGACCCGACCCAAACTTACCCGACCCGAACTTGCGACCCGAATTCGATCCGATTGACCCGTTTGCCAGGTCTATACGTATCTAAAAGAATCAAATGTAATGTCGAAGCTGATAATAATCCTATGTCGTTTTCACAAGCCATAAGTTTTACAGATTCAAACTTATGGATGAATGTTATGAAAGATGAGATGGACTTAACCAGCTACTCCATTGTCCTTAATGGGGACAATCATGGATTCTTTAGGGGCAAAAGAGGGTTAAGGCAAGTAGACCTCATATCTTCTCCTCTCTTCTCCTCTCTTCTCCCTATGCATGAAATATCTCAGCAGAATACTCAATATGGTGTGCAAAATGAAGGGATTGAAGTACCATCACCTTTGTAAAATAATGGAATTAAATCACCTTATTTTTGCAGACGATCTCGTTATCTTTTGTAAAGGGGATATCCAATCTATTTTCATGATCATTGAAGGATTCCAACGCTTCTCAAGTGCCTCAGGACTTCACATCTACTCTGATAAATATGACCTTATCCTAAGTGGGGTGGAAACTGCAGTTGAGGTCATCCTCAAGGAAACATGCATTAAGAAGGGCTCTCTCCCATTCAAATAACTGGGAGTTAAAATGTCACGCAAAAGGCTAACCAGAAATGACTGTAACATTTTGGTAGACAAAATGGTGTCCATAATTAGAGGTTGGAACAAGAGCAAGATATCGTACTCGGGCCGTCTAGTGTTGGTTAAATAAGTGCCCATAACCATCTATAACTAATGGTCCCAAATGTTCATTCTCCCTATGGGTGTTATGGAAAAAATTACAGCTCTTTGCCGAACCTTTTTGTGGGAAGGTGTGGATACATACTCTAAAGCACCTTTGGTGAACTGGAATATCTTGTGCAAAAGGAAGAAGCATGGAGGCTGGGATTACGTGACAGCAAAATCTGGAATAAAGCTGCAATTGGCAAATTAGTGTGGTGGATAGCTGATAAAAAATACCACCTCTGGATCAACTGGATAGACAAGGTATATCTCAAAGGAACTCCCAGGTTGCAATATGAACCTAACAATTATAGTTATTGGGCTTGGAGAAAGATTTGTGAAGTGAAAGACTTATTTAAACCTGCTTTAATACAAGGGTAATGGAGAGGGCATATGAGAACTACTCTATAGCTAGAGGCTATGAGTGGCTTACAACTAGGAATGAAATAAAGGTCCCCTGAGCCAAGGTGGTTTGGAACAGATTAAATACACCAAAACACAACTTTATACTTTGGTTGATATATCTTCAAAGACTCATCACCTTAGATAGAGTTCACAACCGGGGTATTGTGATGGGCACTGATTGCTTCCTATGTGGGAATACAAGAGGAGTCCCATAAACACCTCTTTCAGGAATTTACTTTTATCAAGATATGAAAGGACATGATAATTGAGTGGCTTTAGGTAGACATATGAGAGGAACTTACTGCTGAAAATGTACTGAGAATAAGGAAGGTTTCTGGTTTTTTTAGAATGGTGATATGCTCTGTAATTGCTGCTTTGCTGTATGCAATATGGATGAATAGAAATAGATGCCGCATTGAAGGGTGGGTCGTGAGACCAGAGCCCCTAGTCCAATAGATTAAAGGGCAAGTCAGGATGCGCCTAGCTAACATAACATTGGACAAAGTGAAGGAAGATGATAGACAATGGTGCAAGGACAACGGACCGCTATAACATTACAACAGAAGACTAACTATGTAATTTTGTTTTGTCTGTATTGTTGTTAGCACTTGTTGTGCCCAAATAGCTTTGATATTGATGGAGAATTAGATGCTAGTCAAAGTAGCCCTTGTATTAAAACATTTGCCTAGTTGGGTATTTTATAATATAACTTACATTTTTACCAAACAAAAAGAAAAAAGGATTCTATGGCGTCTAATCGAGTTTTGTAAAAGCTATCGGATGCAAGTGGTTCTTTAAGACTAAGAAAGACTCACTTGGCAACATCGAGAGACATAAGGCAAGACTCGTTGCTCAAAGGTTCACTCAAAGAGAAGGAATTGACTACACAGAGACATTCTCTAATGTATGAAAGAAAGATTCGAGTGATCATGGCATTAGTAACTCATTTTAACTTCGGGCTACAACAAATGGATGTGTAAACGACATTTTTGAACGACAATTTAGATAAAGAGGTTTATATGAAACAACCTAAAGGATTCCCCTCTAAAGATGGTGAGCATATGTTTTGTAAGCTAAAGAAATCCATATACGGTTTGAAACAAGCCTCCATGAATGGTATAAGACGTTCCATGAAATAATTTTTCATTTAGTTTTGAAGAAAACATCATGGATCAATGCATACACCTAAAGGTCACTGGGAGTAATATTTGTTATCATGTGTTGTATGTGGATGACATTTTGCTAGCAGCCAATGATAAGGGATTTCTATATGAGGTGAAACAATTTCTTTCAACAACTTTGATATGGAAGATATGGGAGAGGCATCTTATGTCATCGTCATTAAGATGCATAGAGATAGATCTCGAGGCATTTTGGGTTTGTCAAAAGCGGCTTATATCAACAAAGTACTTGAGAGATTCAGGATGATAGATTGTTCACCGTGTGTATCACCATTTGTGGAAGGTGACCGATTCAGTTTAGACCAGTGCCCAAGGAATAAATTTGAAAGGGAGCAAGTGAAAAAGTTTCCTTATGCTTTAGTTGTTGGTAGTATTATGTATGCTCAAGTCCGTACCAGACATGACATTGCATATGCTATTGAAGTATTAGGCATATATCAGAGTAACCTAGGCATTGATCACTAGAAGGCTGCAATGAAAGTGTTGAGGTACTTTCAGGTTACTAAAGATAACATGCTTATGTATAAACAAAATGATAGTCTTAAAGTGGTGGGGTACTCCGACTTTGCTGGCTGAATTGATTCATGAAAATTCACGTTAGGATACTTGTTTATGCTAGCTAACGGGGCTTTATCCTGGAGGAGTACAAAGCAAACATTGACAGCCACTTCTACTATGGAGTACGGGTTCGTTTCTTGATTTGAGGCTACCTCACATGGTGTATGGCTGAAAGGTTTCATATATGGACTCAGAGATGTTGACTCAATTAGTCGGCCGATTCGAATGTAATGTGATATTCAACTGAAGTATTTATGGCAAAGAATAATAGGAGTGGAAGTCGAAGTAAACACATCGATATTAAATATCTAGCCATAAAAGAACGTGAACTAGAAAAGAAAGAGATCATAAAACACATTAACACTGAATTGATCGATGATTGCCGATCCCTTGACTAAAGGCATGCCACCTAATGCTTTCAAGGTTCATGTAGTGAAAATGGGACTTGGTTCCATAATGTGATACATTGATTTATGTTGTTTTGAAATTTTCATTTAGTTAGATATTTTGAATTTTCAAATTATGTACGTACGGAATTAGTTATTTTATTTTATTCAGGAATATCATTATGTTTTTGACCTAGAGTAAACATATGGTTTATTCATTAAGTTAAGTGTGAGTGGTGAGAGATTAAGGGTACTGTGATACATGGAAGATTAATTCCCGCTCTAGAGAATTCGTCGCTATGATTCATATATGAAGTCTCTCTTGCTTAAAAGGGTCAATTGAGAGAATGTAGAATTTTATTATTATTAAGTAAATATTATTAATGATAATATTAAATTAGTTTAGTAATAATCCTATTAATGTGACCCATTTATTTGACAATCAAACTCATTCACTAAAACTGCCCCTTATTCACTCCCCACTATCAGTAACCATTCTCACATTCATCTCATGTACAACTGCGGTTTGATGGCAAGAGCAGTATAAAAGACTATACAACTTCATTGATAAAGGTCACCAAATTCTACTCTCTCTTAAGCATTATAATTTATACACCATCTAAATCAGTGAGTTGATGGTTTGGAACCGAAATCAATCGATCTAGAGGGGTTTTTGGAAACAGGTTCAACAGACGAGTTGTATTAAAGCTGATCAAGAATTCATTAGCAATAGCTGGAGGTCTAATTCTCGATCTATTTTATCGTTTCCGCTATATTTAATTTGTTGTATATTATTCAGTAATTTAACATGCATATTAAGATGAATTAAACTTGCCCCATTTTTGTGTCATTGAACACCAAGTAACACCACTGAATGGAAGCTGTAAACCATATCGACCGCTCTTGGTCAAGTTTCGAAGGTCTCCTTATGGGCGGGCAACCCGCATTTTGATCAAATTATCGTGGTCTTAAAGGTCACAATGGCCGTATTTGTGTCTCAAATTAGTAGCTTTACCGAGGCGGAGTTTGGAGAGTCGTAGTCCTCATTGCGTCGTCTTGAGACATAAGACTCCTAAGAGTTGTAAGGTGTTGGAATTTAGGGGCTTTGAGCCAAGTATTTTTTTACTTCATTTTGTCCCCCATTGGTGGTAAAGTGTGTGTTGTATCGGTTTATATATTCCTTCACACCTTACACTATCACTAGTGGTTAAAGGGGGTCTTTTGTAGAGAATTACGAGGTGCTTAACTCAGCTCGCACACGGGCGTGCCCTTGCTCGGATCGGGATTCGGGATTCGTCAATCGCCTGCGGTGGGCTATGCCTAACTTTTTGGGCCGCGTCTGAGATGCATTGTTGTGTCCAGGTTCATTTCTCTTGTGCGTTTTTGTTCAGTCAAATAAGACTGTTGGTGGGTGAGAATTATTTTCCCCATTTTCTGCCTTGACTGCTGAAATTGAGGGACTAGTTGTGGCTCCTCTAACTGCGCTATTTTTTGTATAAATAGAGCACCCTCCACATAAGAAAATCACAACACACACTCTCCTTACTCTCTTATCGTCCTCTCTCTCCTGACTCTCTTATCTTCCTCTCTAAACATTTTGGGTAAAGTCTATATTCCATTCCAGAGCTCCTGGCCTCGAGTGGGCAAGTCTAGGCGCTGCAGGCTTAATACTTGGGGAACTACCGGTATCTGCTGATCGCCACCTCGCTCGTACTGAAATAGTTATCAAGGCAGAGGATCTCCCTTGTCACTGCAAATATTCGGTTAATTCTAATCTTTCATTGTTACTGCCTTATTCCTAATAACAATTTGAAATCTATTTGTTGCTGTAACAATGTCGGTTATGTCGAAAATTATTCCGGATTTATCAAAACTTGAACCAATACACGGTAATAACTGTTTGTTTCTCAAACTCAATATTAGACATTTATAATATCATATTATAAATTGTTTACTCTTAAACTATAAGGAACTTATGCATGCATAACTAAAATACAAAGAAGGAAGAAGAAATTGTTCCTTACATTGATTTGAACGGATTTTGGGCACAAAAGAGGATTCCTTCCTACTTTGTTCTTGAGATTATATTATGAGGATGATTTTCCAAATTTTAAATTAGAAACTCACCAATAAGTTGCACCCAAGACAATCCTTTTTAATCTCTACTAAAATACTACACTAGTATTATAAGTAGTAGCCCTTTAAATATTTCTAATAAGTCTCTTACTACACTTGGTAAATTATTAGAAATTTTATGAACACAAAAGGAACTTCTCAAGTTGCTTCTAGTGTGAGAATATGATTTCGAATCGCCTTTGAGAAAAATCGGTTGCGCTTTATCGGTTTTATCAAATAAAATACATAAAGCATGCGAAAATTAATCAAATTAAATTTTCAACTTTAGATCTGAAATTTGGGACATTTATGAAACCAGAAATAATTTTCTCATGACATGAAATTTATTTTAGCTATATTTGCTAAATAAGTCACTATTTATGCCATTTTTACATTGAAAATTCATAAATCATGCTAAACAAATCCCCTAAGTCTTAAATTTTCCAGTCTGACAGGAAAATATTCATGTGACAACATACTAAAATTTCATGGTCATATTCAAAGGGGAAGTATTTTTAACCATTTGACCTTCATTTATATCATTTTATCATATAAAAATCATAAATCATGAGAAATAAGTCCACTTCACAAGAAATTTTACATACAGTAAGTAAAATGTATGTATGATATTATGTAAAAATTTCAAGGTCATAAAATAAGTCTAACTTTTGTTTAGCATTTTAAACATCATTTTTTTTATTAAAATGTAATAAAAACACTAAAAATCGTTTTTGAGCAATATAAATTTCCATAAATCATCAAAATGACCTAAAATAATATTAGGACCAGAATATATTGACATGTAAATAACTTTGTGATTTTATCTCATAAAACACAAATTACTAGTTTTCTTTAAGTTACATTAACTCGAAAAAATTATAAATCGATTATGCATGCAACAACCAAAGCTCTAGATACCGCTTGTTTGTTTTTTAAACTCAATATTAGACATTTCTAATATCATATTATAAATAGTTTACTCTTAAAGTATAAGGAACTTATGCATGCATAACTAAAATACAAAGTAGGAAGAAGAAATTGTTTCTTACATTGATTTGAACGGATTTTGGGCACAAAATAAGACTCCTTCCTACTTTGTTCTTGAGCTTATATGATGAGGATGATTTTCCAAGTTTCAAATTAGAAACTCTCCAATAAGTTGCACCCAAGACAATCCTTTTTAATCTCTACTAAAATACTACACTAGTATTATAAGTAGTAGCCCTTTAAATATTTCTAATAAGTCTCTTACTACACTTGGTAAATTATTAGAAATTTTATGAACACAAAAGGAACTTCTCAAGTTGCTTCTAGTGTGAGAATATGATTTTTAAGAGAGATAAGCATACAAAATTACTTATGAGATGAATGAATGCAAATAAGGAGAAAACATCTCCTTATTTAGGAGAGCATGACCGACCACCTCAAGGCATAGGGGAGGGTGAGCATGCCTCACATTTGTCTTCTTAATGTACTAGGCTTAGGGCTAGAATTAGGTGCTTAATCATTTTGTCTAATCTATATTAGATTAATAATTAGAAACCAAATCACTCTTTTAAAGCCTTAAAACCGGTGCACCATATATAAAATGGGTGTCCATTTTATCTTTGTAATTTGTCATTTGTCACAAATGTGACATGTGGCATGTAAAATGCAATTTAGCTTATAAATATGCATTTAACTAATTTAAATGCAATTTCATAACAAATAAATTAGACTTAATATTTTAAGTCATATTTTATAATTACATGTATATAAAATGGGTCATCTCATATTTGGTTACTATAATCTACAACAATTTGTAATTATAATCAACCAATTTTGCTTATCTCAAATGTTTCATAAACATTATGCATTCTTAGTAATATAACGATTAAATTACTAAAATGAATCTTATTTAATCATATTACAATAAGATATTATTCTCACTAATATAAACTTAGTTCAATTTAAGGGATTAATTAATCTGTATCGCTATACAATTAATTAATGTACATGATTAAGAGATTGTCCTTTAGGTGTGACCTCAAGGGATCAACTGATCACCACCGTCATACGACAGTAACGTCAAACTCAATTGAGCCAATCGTTACCAATTTATGTTGACCAGTTGACTATAATATTTATCATCCCTTTGTATTCTTATTATTTAGATTTAATTATGTGATCGCACTATTGTTGAGGACACTTACTCCAACAATAACTATAAACGTTGGTCTAAAAAATTGTTGATGTTTTTTGAGTAGTTGGAGGTTTATTATGTGTTGTTTAAGGATCCTCCAACTCCTGTTACTTTCACCTTTGTTGAAAATACTCCTCTTGTTTCTAACGCTATTAAGTCGAATGAAGAGTCTGTTAAAAAGTTAAAAAAAGATAACAAGACTGCTAGATGTCATTTGCTTAACCACATGTATAATACCTTATTAGATTTATTTATGGTCAATAAATCTGCTAAAGTCATCTGGGAATCCTTAGAATCAAAATATAGGTCTGATGACGCGAGGAAAAAGAATTATGTGGTTGGGAAATGGCTTGAGTTTGTGATGGAGGATGGTAAACCAATAATGGAACAAGTGCATATTTATGAAAACTTATGTGTTGATGTGATTAATGAAGGGATGACATTATGTGATGTTTTTCTTGCTAATGTGCTTCTAGAAAAAATTCCCTCCTTCCTAGTCTAACTATAGAAACCATCTTAAACACAAAAAAAAGACATGTCCCTCCAAGAACTTGTAGGACACATGAGGACCTAGGAGGCTAATCACTTTAAAGACAAACCTCCTAGTCTTCATGTTAATGCTGCTAAAGTAATATGGTTGTGGTCGAGTCTGGTGGTCCGTCCAATGCAGAGAAGTTCAAGGGTAAGGGTAAGGCCAAGGGTGGTCAGGCTAAGAACCAAGGTCATGCTAAGAAGAATGGTCCAGGGAAGTACACTAAATCTGTTACCAGAAGTAAGAAACCTGCTGGAACTCTTGTTTGCTATGTGTGTGGTAAGCCGGGTCATAAAGCTTACCAATGCACTCAAAAGAAAACCGCCGAAGCTAATGTTGGTGTGACTTATGATATTATTGTTGATGTGGTTCTCGAAGCAAATCTGGTGGGTAATGTTGCTGAATGGGTTTTGGATACTGGCGCTTCTAGACACCTCTGTGCTGATAAGGGGTTATTTGCTGAGTTCGAGGAGGCAGCTGATAGAGAATGTGTCTACATGGGTAATTCTTCATCTGCAATGATCACAGGCAAAGGTAAGATTTTTCTCAATCTCACCTCGGGGAAAACACTTGCTCTAACCAATGTTTTATATGTAACTTCATTGCGTCGAAACCTCGTGTCTGGTGCTTTATTGAACAAGGCTGGTTTGAAACTTGTTTTTGAAGCTGACAAGGTTGTAATGTCGCGTAATGGGGATTTTGTGGGCAAGGGTTATATTTATGTGGGTTTATTTGTTTTGAACTCTGATTCAATTTCTAATAATGTTGCATCTACTTCTGCTTATATCGCTGAGTCTATTGATGTTTGGCATGGTAGATTTAGTAATGTGAATGTTGACTATATTAAAAAACTTAGAACAATGAGTTTAATTCCGAGTTTAACAAGTACAAAATTTTCTAAATGTGCTAGCTGCGTTGAGGCCAAATTCACAAAGAAACCTAGTAAACCTGTTATAACTAGGAATACGAGTCTTCTTGAATTGATTTACACCGACCTAGCTTATTTTAAAAGCACTGCGAGTAGAGGCGGTAAAAATTACTACATCACTTTTATAGACGACTTTTCGAGATACACTAGAGTATATTTGCTTAGGACTAAAGATGAAGCTGAAAAATCGTTATAACGCTTAAGAATGAAGTCGAAAATCAACTCGATAGGAAAATCAGAAGGGTAAGGTCTGATAGAGGAGGCGAGTACGAGTCTAACCTTTTAATCGATTTCTGTGCGAATAATGGATTATTCATGAGTGTAGTCCACCTTACTTACCTCAATCTAATGGAGTAACTAAACGAAAAATTAGGACTTTAAAAGATATGATGAATGCTATGCTTTTAAGTTTTGGTCTTTCTGACGATATGTGGGGGGAAGCGATTTTATCGGCTTGTCTAACCATGTACCTCATAAGAAAATTGATAAGACACCCTACGAGATTTGGAAGGGCTATCCTTCTAACCTGAGCTTTCTTAGGGTATGTGGGGTGTTTGGCTAAAGTAGGTTTACCTGATTTTAGGAGACCTACCTATGGACCGAAAACCTATGACTGTGGGTTTATTGATTATGCTCAAAATAGTTCTGCTTACCGATTCATGTCTTTGAGTGATCGTCTATATCCGAGGCTAGAGATGCTGACTTTTTTTAGCATGATTTTCCATTAAAAAAGAATGTTGTATCATCTTCTAGATTACCTATTGCATCTACTGATATATCTTCACATGCTAGTAGTAGCTATTCTATTGATCATACAACTGAACCTAGAAAAGTAAGAGATCTAGATGTGCAAGAAACTTTGTTGATGATTTTGTTACAACTTTTCTGTCCGAACATGGATAAAGTGTTTGTGCTAGTGATGAATTTGTTTAAGCTTTTTTAATAGAAGATGATCCAAAAACGTATAGTGAGGCAATGAAATCAATATATGCTAATCTATGGAAAGATGCTTTTAAAAGTGAACTTGATTCTATTGTGTCTAATCAAACTTGGGAGTTGATTAATTTACCTAAAGGTAGTAAACCCATTAGTAGTAAATGAATTTTTAAAAAGAAAATGAGACCTGACAGTACAATTGTAATACTCCAAATTTCTGTGTACTGAGGACTCGACCGAGTAGGGCTGTCTCGGCCGAGTACATATGGTACTCGATCGAGTAGAGGCTACTCGACCGAGTGGATTAGTCTGATGTTTGGAACAGTCTTATGTTCTTGCGCACTCAGCCGAGTGATATCGGCACTCGACCGAGTAAGTCGTACTCGATCGAGTACATGCTTTACTCGACCGAGTAAGTCGTACTCGATCGAGTACATGCTTTACTCGACCGAGTACATGATGTACTCGCCCAAGTACATGATGTAATCGACCGAGTACGACGGATTTCGGGGGTTTATCGGACGTGTGATTAAGGGTTAATAAAAGGAATTAACTTTCATAATTTCAGTTTATGTTTCATAATTACAAACCTTATTCTCTCAAACTCTCTCTAATTCCTCAATAACAACCTTTAATCATCTCGTGCCGGATCCAATCTTTCGCTATCTTAGCTGATTGTTTTGGTAAGTAATCTTGTTTTTGATTCTTTTGTGTTGGAATTATAACCTTAATTGAATTGGGGGAAAAGGGAATAAGATTGTTATTGATTGTATGACTATTGATTGTTTAGGAGGGGACTTCATAGAGGAACGATTCTTATTTTCTTGCTTGCTTATACACGGATTTGTCAATAAGGTAGGGTTTCCCTACTCGGTGTTTGTATTGCTAATTGATGTTATGAGACTATATGATTCTTGATATATGATTGATGATGGTGTTGATGAAGTTCAGGTTTGGTGTTTGGAGATGTTACTATGGTTATTGGTTTGGTGATTATGTTGGGAGACAAATCACACCCTGAGTTCTCCCTCGTGGTTATCGCGCCACGTGGGGGGTGTGCACATTAATGTTCTGGGTTCTCTCGTTGCGGTGAGAGGGGCTTTTGATGCCTGTGGCTGCGTTCCAGGGTCAATAGGTGGTTTTTGTAGAGCAGAGATGGTAACCTAAGTCTACTGACGTATCCACTGCGGTGGCCCTCCGGTTTCTCTTTCCCTTGTTCTTATCTTGTACGTTGGTTGGTATATGCGAATACTAACCCATTTAGTGTTTTACAACACTGCTGTGATCCATTGAGGAATGGTGAGCAGGTGATCGCAGGTAATCGATAGAGCTACGTTGGGATCGAGGATGGGATCACTATGTTGTGTCTTAGCTTTCTCGTAGCATTTGGAGTCATAGACATTGATTAGTTTCTATTACTTATTCATTTGATGAGTTTGGATTATTGGTCAGACGGTATGCCGTCTATTTTTAGAACATGTATTTGATATTTAAATATTGATTAAATAAACATTGTTTCCTTTATCGCTTGAATTGATATGTACTACCTCGGGCAACCGAGATGGTAGCACTCTCATGTACTAAGGGGGTCTTGTAAGGCACCTTGGTGTACGAGGGTGTTACAAAGTGGTATCAAAGCGATCGATTTTGGAGCCTAAAACCAATGAACCACATGAATTAGGAGTGTCTAATAAAATGAACCCGGGTAGGAGTCATACGGAGCTGCCGGAAAGATTTGGGAGACGTCTCGGAATTGCACCTTTACCCCTATAGCTCTTATTCGGTCACCATGGGAAGTGTTGGGACGTGTATGTGTACTTGATGCGGTTACTAGTTTGTTTTTGAGATCATGTGAAACGGAGAATGATGAGAATGGAAGTTATGGTTTATGTTATGTGTGCATAACATGAAGATGGTATGAACGGTGTAGTGATGTGTGAGCATGTATGGCATGTGGTATATATATGTATATATATGAAAGAATTGCATGATGAACATGAAATGTATGCGTATATGATGGCATGAGAATGTTATGTGGTATAATTGACATGAACGGAGTATGATTTTGTGATGATACATACTGATATGTTGTGATGATGAGAACATGTAAATGGTTGTTAATTATGGTCTTTCATTTGATATGAGGTATGTTGATGAGTGGTAATTTGTTTGGTAACCAAAATCTGAATTATATGACGTTTGATTTTGGAATGTCTATCTTTAAACTGTCGTAACTTGAGTTTTAGAAATTATATTGATGTAATTCCAAGTGGAGGTGATAGCTTGTCCTGTCACGGTTCTAACGGTAGGTCATGAGCCAAAATTGACTTATAATTGAGGGATATATTCCCTTTTTACGAATTTGGTCAGTGATGGCAAATTCGTCGCACTCAACCGAGTGCAGGGTATTCAACCGAGTGTCTTAAATTTTGATTTATGGAAGTTACAGGGATTTGTACTCGACCGAGTACAGTATCCACTCGACCAAGTGCGCCGTACTTGACCGAGTAGAGTGTGTACTCGACCGAGTTTCTTGTATTCGATCGAGTGAGTTGTATTTGACCGAGTGGCTTCGCCACAGTGGGTGAATTGTGTAATTGTTTCGTCAATGTATGGTTGTGTTAAGTTATGTACTTATCATCTCGTATCTAATGTATATGTAAGGAAGTATCGTATTGGGGAGTGAACTTGATGGATTCTAGAAGTTAGTAATGTTCCCCATGATTGTGTTGTTTTGTAATAAATGTGTGTGGTTACATATGGTTAGGACGGATAGATTGATGAGCCTTGTGAGAGAGAAGGGGCAAATCGGTTTGGTGATATGAGGTGTGTAATAATGTTGTGTGTTGAGCAATATGAGGAGGCGTGTGTGTTTATATGATCCTAGAATTGTGTGAGAATGATAATGTAAGAGCTGAGGATTGAGTAGAGAGGCATAAATGGTTACAAAAGGGGAAAATGAGTAAAATATAGGAGATATAATGAGGATGGTGTTGGGCGGATAGATGACGTGGCAGGCGCAGATTGGACGAAAGGTAAATGCATGGATTAAGGTGAAGAAAAGATCAACGAGCGAGATTAGAAGTGAATGGAAGATCGACGACGAAGAATAGAAGTAACAAACACAACAAAGTAACAATCACATTTTACTGAGTCAATAACCACCCCCACGAAAAGCGGACCAGCTGAGGAGATCTCTCAGCAAGACCAAAGAGACGTTGGAGGAGAGATTTGGCACTATAAAAGGAAGCAGCAACAACAGTAGTAGGACATTCAATCACATACTCAAACTCAGAGCAATATTCAAGCATATAAGCAAACCACGAAGGAAATTACTCCTATTTACATTATTAACGTCTAAATACATTGTACCCCTTGAGCAAGTACTTTTTACATTCTAGTGCATATATTTGGAGGGATTCCGACTTCCCCCGCGGTTTTGACCACATTGGGTTTTCCGCGTCAATAATTCCTTGTGTCATTCTCCTTTTTGCATTTCCCCTTGCACTCCTTCTTTCGTTATTTCTTTTTTAAGTACTAGTAGAATTTCCACTTTGATCCACCTAACAAGAAAATCACATAATCAGTAAGTTTTTACCAAAACAGTTTGGCGCCCACCGTGGGGCATAATGGTTAATATCTACAGTCAAAACAAAAATCCAAACAACCAAGTCAATATGTTAGGATCCAGTTCACCCAATACCAGTGGTTTCCCCATCCGACCTTCCATTGGGCATCCTCGGTCAGTCTCAGGAGTACCCAGTATTCCATCCAGTCTGAACTAGTCTACCCCGTCCACTCTCCAGAAGGAGGCAGTAAGCCAGACCAAGTTACCTAAGCCACATAGGGTGCCATATTCAGAAAGCCAGAGTCCGAGACAAGTCACCACTCAGGGTCAGACCAGGTCCAGCAGGGATAGCAACCCCGTGCGGGTCCAGATCCAGACCAACCAGATCCAGTGCGGACTCTCATAAGTGGAATGAGCATCATTCATGATTCCATCAGGAGTCTGGAGAAGCACAACCAGAATCTGAAGGAGAGGATGACTGCCTTGGCAAACCAGCAACCAGTATCCAACCTCCCCAGCGCCCAGATGTCTGCATCAGCCACTTACCGATCCCAAGAGGTGACTCGTGCAGGTCCAAGACACCAGATACCGCAGGAACTTGTGACCTAGTTGGATTTGGGAACGTCGCCGCCAGGTCGATCCGTGGGACCTGTTGGGCCAGGGAACTCGACACCTAGCTACTTCGCTCCCCCAGGCTATCCACAAACACCAAGTAACTTACCTTCTGGTGCTTCTTTCATTACTAACCCTTTCTTTGGTACAGGTACTCTAAGCCAGCCAATGGTCCACCAGTGGAGGCCCATCATCCACACTAAGCCCATGCAGAGTGGAGTAACCTACATACCCTTCTCAGGAGAGCAAATCCAAGGAGGAGCAGCACCTGGAGGTATTTTCTTTGTTCATGCTCTTGGTGTTCCTAACCCTTTGGCATGAACAGGAGCACTAGTGGAACAACAACTCCAGGAACTGAGTGACATGATCAACAAGATTCCGGGGATGGCGCATCCCATGGAGAAAGCTGCACCTGAGGGCTATGATGACTCACCTTTCGTGGATGGCATAACTCTCATCAATGTGACCAAAGGATTCAAGCCGCCGGTCATGACGCTGTATAATGGGACTGATGATCCCCTGGACCACATAAACCAGTACATGCAGAATATGATAGTAGTCATAGCAACAGGTCCCTTGAAGGAAGCCTGCATGTGCAAGGGGTTTGGATCCACCCTCTCTGAAGCCGCCCTGCAGCGGTTCGTGAGCCTCCCTAACAGGAGCGTGGGAACATTCGCCGACCTGGTGAACCTGTACATGATATCCCATAAGTTCGATGACTCCACCCGAGACTTCCTGAGCAGGTTCAAAAAAGAGAAAGTGTCGATCCCCAGATGTGATATCGCTAAAGCCATCGAAGCATTCCGCCAAGGACTCGACCATGACTCAAAACTAGTACATGGACCTGACCAAGTACCCCTTTTGGAGTGTAAACTACTAAGGCTTGTGATTTTAAGAGAAGTTTAACTAGGCTTACCTAAACTGAAAACAAACACAGACAGAAATGGAGGCTGTTTTAGAGAGAGTGACTTATATTAACTGAAATTCAAAGGATATGACTTAGAGAAGCTCCCCTACAGCATGGCACAAGAGAAGGGACTCAAAGAATAGTTCAGAGACAGGTTTAAAGTGTTAGAGCAAGGCACAAACACTCTAGACTTAGCCTCAACAGCAAACAAGCTAATCACAGCAAAGCACAAATTTAACTTGACTCACAAAGCAAGACACTGATCAGACACCTTGAAGATGTATCAGGCTTGACTCAAACTACAGCTCTTAGCACAAGTTTGAAAGATTTGAGGGATTCTCAAAGTTAATTCATTCATTCAATTCTGACTAAAACAACATAAAACAACATACAAAGACCTCCTTATATAGGGAGGCTGATATCTTGTGAACCATTGGATGTACAGATCATCCAAGGGCCAGCTTAGGTTTTAAACTACTACAATAGACACTAATTAAGAGCTTCACAACAGGACGAGCTCAACAACTATAAAGTACAGACACAAAATCATAGAAAACAGACTAATGCAAAAAGTAGTAAAGCAGCCTTTGGATCTTTCCTGAAATGGAATTCTGTTGTTCTTCTTGTCTTGCTACTTGCCCTGGATGTTTTGTTACTCCTTGGGACTCTCTACTCTTATTAGGACTTAGATAAAACCTGCCTTGGACGAGGACAAGTTGACTTAAACAAAAGGAAGCCAGAATCTGACTTTGTACCTTCTCTGCTTTAATGTTCACTGGACTCTAGCTTGGGGTGTTTGTTACTTGAGTTTTTGCTAGACTTCAAGAGGGGTTATCCTGGACAAACTTGTAGCTTGGGGGGTTGGCTTGATGGTAGGCCATGGTGGGGGTGGTTGAGATGCCCTGGTGTATCTCCTTGGTGCAGGGTTTGCTGATGGGTCTGCCTGGTTCTGAATGGCATTGTTTCTGTCTTGTGTGGGAAATGTGGATTGAGTTGGGGCTTGACATGGCTTGCTGAGCCCTGGACTATCTTCCTCAATATCTTGGCTTGGCCTGGCATGAGTTTGGCTTGTCATGGCTTGTTGTTTGGACCTTGTGACTCGAGCTTCCATCTAAGGGGATCTTGGGGTCAGGCTTGTCTTGTTTGTGGCTTGATCATCAAGGCCCCTTGGGTGAGCTCCTGCTGCAGCCTCCTCAGGTTGAAAAGGGCTTGACCTCAAGCCTGTGTCTTCCTCCCCCTCAGAGACTTCATAGAAGGGACTAAGATCTCCAACATTGAATGTTCCATGCACTGCATACTCTCCTGGTAGATCAATTCTGTAGGCATTAGGACCTATCTTCTCTATGACTTGAAAAGGACCATCTGCTCTTGGCTCTAGCTTATTCTTTCTCTTGGAAGGGAACCTTTTTTTCCTTAGGTTGATCCATACTAAGTCTCCTGGTGCAAAGTCTTTCTTGATCTTAGGAACCTTGGCATTCTTTTTGTATAGATAATTGGTCTTCTCAATTTGTTTCCTGACTCATTCATGGAGTTTTAGCATTTGTTCCACCCTTTTCTTGGCATCATAGTGGATCTCTGACCTGGACACATTAGACAAATTCAAAGGCATTAAGGGGTTAGTACCATAGACCACTTCAAAGGGGGAGTGGCCTGTGGCTGCTGATGGAGCTCTATTGAAAGAGAACTCTGCTTGAGCTAGCTTTAAGTCCCAATCCTTGAGGGATTTGCTGACTATACACCTCAAGATCCTTCCCAAGGTCTTGTTGGTCACCTCAGTTTGTCCATCTGTTTGAGGATGATGGGAGGTACTAAACAACAACCTAGTGTTAAGCAGCTTCCACAATGTTCTCCAGAAATGACTCATAAACTTTGTGTCTCTGTCAGATACAATAGTTCTTGGAACTCCATGTAACCTCACCACCTCATCAAGGTATAGCTCTGCTACACTCACAACATCCTCAATTTTCTTACAAGCAATGAAATGTGCCATCTTGCTGAACCTATCCACAACCACCATGATAGAATCTTTCCCTCTTGTTGTCCTAGGCAATGCTACTATGAAATCCATGCTTACATCTTCCCAAGGCCTACATGGGACAGGTAGGGGGGTGTAAGGCCCTGCTTGAAATGAACTCTTGGCCTTTTGACAAACTCCACACCTTCTGAGCACTATTTGGACCTCTCCCATCATCTTAGGCCAGTAGAATTGATCCTGCAGTATGTCCACAGTTTTCTGAACCCCAAAGTGTCCTCCAAGGTCACTTCCATGTACCTCCTTGATCAATAGACTCCTATAAGATCCTCTGGGAACACACAGCTTGTTTCCCTTGAACAAGAATCCATTTTGCAGAGTGTAGGGTGAATCAATGGTCCTTGTTCCCTCTTTCTGTGCTAACCAATCTTATGCAAAGTCTGGATCTTCCTGATACATATCCTTCATGAACTCAAAGCCAAGAACCCTTTGCTCCATGGTTGATAGCAGAGTGTACCTCCTAGACAAAGCATCAGCCACCACATTTTGTTTGCCCTCTTTGTATTTGCTAGAAAAGGTGAATGACTGGAGGAACTCCACCCACTTAGCATGCCTATGACTGAGCTTATGCTGGCCTCCTATGTACTTCAATGCCTCATGATCAGAGTGTAAGACAAAAGGCTTGGGCTTCAGGTAATGACTCCAATGCCTCAGAGCTCTGACAAGAGCATAGAACTCTTTGTCATATGTAGAATAGTTCAGCTTAGCTCCACTTAGCTTCTCACTGAAATAAGCTACAAGTTTCTTCTCTTGGATAAGGACAGCTCCAATTCCTACTCCACTTGCATCACATTCAACCTCAAATAGGCTGTTAAAGTCTGGCAACCTGAGGATAGGTGCACTGCACAAGAGTTTCTTCATGTGTTTGAAAGCTTGCAAAGCATTCTCAGTCCAAGTGAACTCTCCCTTCTTCATGCATTCAGTGAGGGGTGCTGCAATGGTGCTGAAATTCTTAATGAATCTTCTGTAGAAGGATGCTAAGCCATGGAATCCTCTTACTTCTGTGATATTCCTAGGAACAGGCCAAGACTGGTCAGCAATGATCTTATCTAGATCAACTGAAATGCCTCTACCAGACACCACATATCCTAGAAACTTGACTTCTTCAGTCATGAAGGTGCATTTCTCAAGCTTTCCAAAGAGCTTACTCTCCTTAAGTATTTCAAACACAGTTTCAAGGTGCCTCAAGTGATCATCCCTGCTCTTGCTGTAGATGAGAATATCATCAAAGTAGACCACCACAAATCTCCCTAGGCAAGGCCTAAGCACTTCTGTCATTAATCTCATGAAGGTACTTGGGGCATTTGACAGGCCAAAGGGCATGACAAGCCACTCATAAAGGCCATGCTTTGTTTTGAAGGCTGTCTTCCACTCATCTCCTTCCCTGATCCTCAATTGATGGTAACCTTGCCTCAAATCAATCTTAGAAAAGAACCTTGAACCACTCAGCTCATCCAACATGTCATCAAGTCTAGGTATAGGGAA
This sequence comes from Heliosperma pusillum, assembly GCA_022085475.1. NCBI lineage: Eukaryota > Viridiplantae > Streptophyta > Magnoliopsida > Caryophyllales > Caryophyllaceae > Heliosperma > Heliosperma pusillum. The sequence continues at coordinate 12,760 of JAIUZE010008572.1, read as the reverse complement.
CCTGTACTTGACTGTGATGTTATTGATAGCTCTGCTATCTATGCACATCCTCCAAGTCCCATCCTTCTTAGGAACCAACAATGCAGGCACAGCACAAGGGCTTAATGACTCCCTTACAAACCCTTTACTCATCAACTCTCCAACTTGCTTCTGCAGCTCTTGTGTAGCCTTAGGATCACATCTATAGGCTGATCTATTAGGTAGCACAGACCCTGGCACAAGGTCTATCTGGTGTTCAATTCCTCTTAAAGGGGGTAAGCCATCAAGAAGTTCCTCTGGGAACACTTCCTTGAACTGATCAATGAGGGGCTTAATTTCTGCAGGGATTACCTTAGACTCCCCTTCCTGAACTTCCTTTGATAGCAGCATCAATATAGGTTGCTCTTTAGTACATTCTTTGACCATTGCTGATTCAGATAGAAACAAGACTCCACTAAAATCTTCAGCCATACTAGGACTCCCATAGCTCTTCTGATGTGGTGGCAAGGGGGCTAATGTCACCTTCCTGCTCCCATGCTTGAAGGAATAGGTGTTGCTTCTTCCTTGGTGTATGGAGCTTTTATCAAACTCCCATGGCCTTCCTAATAACAAGTGACAGGCATCCATTGGAACCACATCACACAATACTTCATCCTTGTACACACTTCCAATGGAGAAAGGGACCATACATTGCTTATCCGCCTTAACCTCTGCTCCCTTACTCAGCCACCTTAACTTATAGGGGTGAGGGTGATCTTGAGTGCTCAACTTCAGCTTATCAACCATAGTAACAGAGGCCACGTTGGTACAACTACCTCCATCTATAATAAGGTTACAAACCCTCCCTTGTATGGTACATCTGCTCCTGAAAATGAGGGACCTTTGATCCTCCTCCAAAGGTATCTTTTGTGAATGCATTACTCTCCATAGGACCAAGCTGTGGCCTGTGTCAGGGAGTGCCACTATTGCCTCCTGACTAGACTCTTCTTCCTCACTCACCACTTCTTCAACCTCAGGCTCATCCCTCTCATACTCAACTAGACCTTCTTTCTCCCAAGTCTCAACCTCCATTATAGTTAAGGTCTTTTTAGAAGGGCAATCCTTCCTGAAATGTCCATAGCCTTGACATTGGAAGCACCTAATTCTGTTCTCAGTCAATGAAGTGCTTGGCTTTTGACCCATGATGCCCTTTCCCTTGTCTAAGGTAGGTGGGGGTGCTGTCTTAGGGGTATCCATGGTTCTCAACCCACTATAAGGTCTGGTTTGAAAAGGCCTAACAGATTTTGGTGTAACAGGCTTAGTCTTCCCTATCTTTTCAATTCACAGAGATAAGTTGACAACATCATCAAATGACCACAGAGGTTGCATCCTAACCTTGTTAGCAATGTTCTTATCTAGACCCTCTAAGTACCTAGCAATCCTTTGCTCAGGTTTCTCATTTATATCACACTGCATGGTGAGTTGTTCAAACTCTCTCAGATAAGATTCAACAGGTTTGTCTCCTTGTTTCAACTTAGACAATTTGATAAACAGATCCTGGGTGTAATCCTTAGCAACAAACTTGTCTAGCAGTTTCTTTTTCAGTTTAGTCCAAGACTTGATGGATTCTTTCCCTTCCCTAGCCCTTAACCCTTTCATGGTTTCATACCAAAGGGAAGCATACCCTTTCAGTTTAAGAATGGCTACTTTAAAAGACTTAGAATCATTATATCCTTTGTACTCAAAGATCCTTTCTACTTCTCTTAACCATTCTAACAAATCATCAGGATTAAGACTACCAGAAAACTCAGGGATGTCTACCTTAAGATGCTTATCTATGTGCCTGTGAATGGAAGCCCTGCTCCTTGTTGAGTCATCTGAGTCTGGATACTTTTCATCATCAGGTGGCCTTCCTCTGCCTCCCCCTTGGCCTCTTCCACGTCCTCTGCCTCTTCCTCCAGCAAACAACTGGTTGCCTATTACCTGATCCAGGGCTCTGTTTAGGGTGGTTACAATCCCAGCCAGGTCCTCCATCTTTGCTTCTACTCCTGCTAGTCTCTCTTCACTCATTGGGCTATTTTTGTGTTTTTAAATGTAGTTAGGGAAAATGAACTCACTAAGACTCGCAACCAAAGCTCTGATAACCAATTTGGAGTGTAAACTACTAAGGCTTGTGAGTTTAAGAGAAGTTTGACTAGGCTTACCTAAACTGAAAACAAACACAGACAGAAATGGAGGCTGTTTTAGAGAGAGTGACTTATATTAACTGAAATTCAAAGGATATGACTTAGAGAAGCTCCCCTACAGCATGGCACAAGAGAAGGGACTCAAAGACTAGTTCAGAGACAGGTTTAAAGTGTTACAGCAAGGCACAAACACTCTAGACTTAGCCTCAACAGCAAGCAAGCTAATCACAGCAAAGAACAGATTTAACTTGACTCACAAAGCAAGACACTGATCAGACACCTTGAAGATGTATCAGGCTTGACTCAAACTACAGCTCTTAGCACAAGTTTGAAAGATTTGAGGGATTCTCAAAGTTAATTCATTCATAAAAGTCTGACTAAAACAACATACAAATACCCTCCTTATATAGGGAGGCTGATATCTTGTGAACCATTGGATGTACAGATCATCCAAGGGCCAGCTTAGGATTTAAACTACTACAACAGACACTAATTAAGAGCCTCACAATAGGACAAGCTCAACAACTATAAAGTACAGACACAAAAGCATAGAAAACAGACTAATGCAAAAAGTAGTAAAGCAGCTTTTGGATTTTTCCTGAAATGGAATCCTGTTGTTCTTGTTTTCTTGCTGCTTTGCCCTGGATGTTTTGTTGCTCCTTGGGACTCTCTACTCTTATTAGGACTTAGATAAAACCTGCCTTGGACGAGGACAAGTTGACTTAAACAAAAGGAAGCCACAATCTGACTTTGTACCTTCTCTGCTTTAATGTTCACTGGACTCTAGCTTGGGGTGTTTGTTACTTGTGTTTTTGCTAGACTTCAAGAGGGGTTATCCTGGACAAACTTGTAGCTCGGGGGGTTGTCTTGATGGTAGGCCATGGTGGGGGTGGTTGAGATGTCCTGGTGTACCTCCTTGGTGCAGGGTTTGCTGATGGGTCTGCGTGGTTCTGAATGGCATTGTTTCTGTCTTGTGTGGGAAATGTGGACTGAGTTGGGGCTTGACATGGCTTGCTGAGCCCTGGACTATCTTCCTCAATGTCTTGGCTTGGTCTGGCTTGAGTTTGGCCTGTCATGGCTTGTTGTTTGGACCTTGTGACTCGAGCTTCCATCTGAGGGGGTCTTGGGGTCATGCTTGTCTGGCTTGTGGCTTGATCATCAATGCCCCTTGGGTGAGCTCCTGCTGCAGCCTCCCCAGGTTGAAAAGGGCTTGACCTCAAGTCTGTGTCTTCCTCCCCCTCAGAGTCTTCATAGAAGGGACTAAGATCTCCAACATTGAATGTTCCATGCACTGCATACTCTCCTGGTAGATCAATTCTGTAGGCATTAGGACCTATCTTCTCTATGACTTGAAAAGGACCATCTGCTCTTGGCTCTAGCTTGTTCTTTCTCTTGGAAGGGAACCTTTCTTTCCTTAGGTTGATCCATACTAAGTCTCCTGGTGCAAAGTTTTTCTTGGTCTTAGGAACCTTGGCATTCTTCTTGTATAGATCATTAGTTTTCTCAATCTGTTTTCTGACTGATTCATGGAGTTTTAGCATTTGTTCCACCCTCTTCTTGGCATCATAGTGGATCTCTGACCTGCACACATTAGACAAACTCAAAGGCCTTAAGGGGTTAGTACCATAGACCACTTCAAAGGGGGAGTGGCATGTGGCTGCTGATGGAGCTCTATTGAAAGAGAACTCTGCTTGAGCCAACTTCAAGTCCCAATCCTTGAGAGATTTGCTGACTATACACCTCAAGATCCTTCCCAAGGTCTTTTTGGTCACCTCAGTTTGGCCATCTGTTTGAGGATGATGGGAGGTACTAAACAACAACCTAGTGTTAAGCAGCTTCCACAATGTTCTCCAGAAATGGCTCATAAACTTTGTGTCTCTGTCAGATACAATAGTCCTTGGGACTCCATGTAACCTCACCACCTCATCAAGGTATAGCTCTGCTACACTCACAGCATCCTCAGTCTTCTTACAAGCTATGAAATGTGCCATCTTACTGAACCTATCCACAACCACCATGATAGAATCTTTCCCTCTTGCTGTCCTAGGCAATGCTACTATAAAATCCATGCTCACATCTTCCCAAGGCCTACATGGGACTGGTAGGGGAGTGTAAGGTCCTGCTTGGAAAGAACTCTTGGCCTTTTGAAAAACTCCACACCTTCTGAGCACTATTTGAACTTCCCCCATCATCTTAGGCCAGTGGAATTGATCTTGTAGTATGTCCACAGTTTTCTGAACCCCAAAGTGTCCTCCAAGGCCACTTCCATGTACCTCCTTGATCAATAGACTCCTATAAGATCCTCTGGGAACACACAACTTGTTTCCTTTGAACAAGAATCCATTTTGCAGAGTGTAGGGTGAATCAATGGTCCTTGTTCCCTCTTTCTGTGCTAACCAATCTTCTGCAAAGTCTGGATCTTCCTGATACATATCCTTCATGAACTCAAAGCCAAGAACCCTTTGCTCCATAGTTGATAGCAGAGTGTACCTCCTAGACAATGCATCAGCCACCACATTTTGGTTGCCCTCTTTGTATTTGCTAGAAAAGGTGAATGATTGAAGGAACTCCACCCACTTAGCATGTCTGTGACTGAGCTTATGCTGGCCTCCTATGTACTTCAATGCCTCATGATCAGAGTGTAAGACAAAAGGCTTGGGCTTCAGGTAATGACTCCAATGCCTCAGAGCTCTGACAAGAGCATAGAACTCTTTGTCATATGTAGAATAGTTCAGTTTAGCTCCACATAGCTTCTCACTGAAATAAGCTACAGGTTTCTTCTCTTGGATAAGGACAGCTCCAATCCCTACTCCACTTGCATCACATTCAACCTCAAATAGGCTGTTAAAGTCTGGCAACCTGAGGATAGGTGCACTGCACAAGAGTTTCTTTATGTGTTTGAAAGCTTGCAAAGCATTCTCAGTCCAAGTGAACTCTCCCTTCTTCATGCATTCAGTGAGGGGTGCTGCAATGGTGCTGAAATTTTTAATGAATCTTCTGTAGAAGGATGCTAAGCCATGAAATCCTCTTACTTCTGTGATTTTCCTACGAACAGGCCAAGACTGAACTACACGGATCTTGTCTTGATCAACTGAGATGCCTCTACCAGACACCACATATCCTAGAAACTTGACTTCCTCAGTCATAAAGGTGCATTTCTCAAGCTTCCCAAAGAGTTTACTCTCCTTAAGTATCTCAAACACAGCCTCAAGATGCCTCAAATGTTCATCCTTGCTCTTGCTGTAGATGAGAATATCATCAAAGTATACCACCAGAAATCTCCCTAGACAAGGCCTAAGCACTTCTGTCATCAATCTCATGAAGGTACTTGGGGCATTTGACAGACCAAAGGGCATGACAAGCCACTCATAAAGGCCATGCTTTGTTTTGAAGGCTGTCTTCCACTCATCTCCCTCCCTGATCCTCAATTGATGGTAACCTTGCCTCAAATCAATCTTAGAAAAGAACCTTGAGCCACTCAGCTCATCCAACATATCATCAAGCCTAGGTATAGGGAACCTATACTTGACTGTGATGTTGTTGATAGCCCTGCTATCTATGCACATCCTCCAAGTCCCATCCTTCTTAGGAACCAATAAAGCAGGCACAGCACATGGACTTAATGACTCCCTTACAAACCCTTTACTCATCAATTCTCCAAATTGCTTCTGCAGCTCTTGTGTAGCCTTAGGATCACATCTATAGGCTGGTCTATTAGGTAGTACAGACCCTGGCACAAGGTCTAGCTGGTGTTCAATTCCTCTCAAAGGGGGTAAGCCATCAGGAAGTTCCTCTAGAAAAACTTCCTTGAACTGATCAATGAGGGGCTTAACTTCTGCAGGGATCACCTTAGACTCCTCTTCCTGAACTTCTTTTGACAGCAGCATTAATATAGGTTGCTCTTCACTACACTCTTTGACCATTGCTGACTCAGACAGAAATAAAACTCCACTAAAATCCTCAGCCATACTTAGACTCCCATAGCTCTTCTGATGTGGTGGCAAGGGGGCTAATGTCACCTTCCTGCTCCCATGCTTGAAGGAATAGGTGTTGCTTCTTCCTTGGTGTATGGAGCTTTTATCAAACTCCCATGGCCTTCCTAATAACAAGTGACATGCATCCATTGGAACCACATCACACAATACCTCATCTTTGTACACACTTCCAATGGAGAATGGGACCATACATTGCTTATCCACCTTAACCTCTGCTCCCTTACTCAGCCATCTCAACTTATAGGGGTGAGGGTGATCTTGAGTGCTCAACTTCAGCTTATCAACCATAGTAACAGAAGCCACATTGGTACAAATACCTCCATCTATAATAAGGTTACAAACCCTCCCTTGTATGGTACATCTGCTCCTGAAAATGAGGGACCTTTGATCCTCCTCCAAAGGTATCTGTTGTGAATGCATTACTCTCCATAGGACCAAGTTGTGGCCTGTGTCAGGGAGTGCCACTATTGCCTCCTGACTAGACTCTTCTTCCTCACTCATCACTTCTTCAACCTCAGGCTCATCCCTTTCATACTCAACTAGACCTTCTTTCTCCCAAGCCTCAACCTCCATTATAGTTAAGGTCTTCTTAGAAGGGCAATCCTTCCTGAAATGTCCATAGCCTTGACATTGGAAGCACCTAATTCTGTTCTCAGTCAATGAAGTGCTTGGCTTTTGACCCATGATGCCCTTTCCCTTGTCTAAGGTAGGTGGGGGTGCTGTCTTAGGGGTATCCATGGTTCTCAACCCACTGTAAGGTCTGGTTTGAAAAGGCCTAACAGGTTTTGGTGTACTAGGCTTAGTCTTCCCTATCTTTTCAATTCTCAAAGATAAGTTGACAACATCATCAAATGACCACAAAGGTTGCATCCTAACCTTGTTAGCAATGTTCTTATCTAGACCCTCTAAGTACCTAGTGTTGGAGTAAATGTCCTCAACAATAGTGCGATCACATAATTAAATCTCAATAATAAGAATACAAAGGGATGATGAATATTATAGTCAACTGGTCAACATAAATCGGTAACGATTGGCTCAATTGAGTTTGACGTTACTGTCGTATGACGGTGGTGATCAATTGATCCCTTGAGGTCACACCTAAAGGACAATCCCCTAATCATGTACATTAATTAATTGTATAATGATACAGATTAATTAATCCCTTAAAATGAACCAAGTTAAAGCTGTGAGTGAGAAATATATCTAATTGTAATATGATTAAATAAGATTCATTTTGGTAATATTAATTGTTATATTATTAAGAATGCATTATGTTTATGAAACATTTGAGATAAGTAAAATTGGTCGATTATAATTACTAACTGTTGTAGATTATTTTAACCAAATATGAGAGAACCCATTTTATTTACATGTAATTATAAAATGTGACTTAAAATGTTAAGTCTAATTTATTTGTTATGAAATTGCATTTAAATTTGTTAAATGTACATTTATAAGCCTAATTACATGTTACATGTCACATGTCACACTTGTGACAAATGACAAATTGCAAAAATAAAATGGACACCCATATTACATGGGTGCACCGGTTTTTTGTGGTGTTGGTGGGTATGATTTTAGTTTGTATTTTATTCTAATTGAGAATTAGAACAAATCATTACTACAATAATCCATACACTCAACCTTACATTGTGAAGAACAATGTGAAAATGACAACACCCCACCCATGTGGGTGTGTGTGTGACCGGCTATCCCAAGCCAAGAGAGGGCTTGTTTTTCCTCTTATTTATTCTATACTATCTCATATATTTTCACACATGCAAAATTGCTTATCTCTCATAAAAACTCTTATATCTCTCTAAGAAAAACATGAGAAGTTTTCTTACACTTGAGTTCATAATATTTCTAATAAAATTACTAAGTGTAGTAATAAGAGTTATTAGAAATACTTTTAAGGGCTTCTACTATTTAATACTAGTGTAGTATTTTGTAGAGATTAAGGGTAGTCTTGGGTGCAACTAATTGGAGAGTTTCTACTTTGAAACTTGGAAGATCATCCTCATATTACTAGCTCAAGAACAATATTAGAAAGGAGTTCAAATATTGTGCCCATATTTTCATAATCAATGTAAGAAATGGTTCTTTCTTTTATATTTTGTTATGCATGCATAAGGTCCTAATAGTTAAAGAGTAAACTATTAATAAGATGATATTAGAAATTTCTAATATCGAGTTTAAGAAACTAACAAGTGGTATCAGAGCCAAGGTTGTTGCATGCATAATCGATTTATAGTTTTTTCGAGTTATGGTAACTTAATGAAAACTAGTAATTTGTGTTTTATAAGATAAAATCACAAATTTATTTGCATGTCAATATATTCTGGTCCTAATATGATTTTAGGTCATTTTGATGATTTATGGAAATTTATAGTGCTCAAATATGATTTTTAGTATTTTTATTACATTTTAATGAATAAAATGATGTTTAAAATGCTAAAAATAGTTATTCTTATCTTCTGACCTTGAAAGTTTTACACAAAATTACACATGCATTTTACTTTTTGTATTTAAACTTTCGTGTGAAGTGGACGTATTTCGTGTGATTTATGATTTTTATATGTTAAAATGAAATAAATAAAGGTCAAATGGTTAAAAATACTTCCGCTTTGAATATGACTATGAAATTTTAGTATGTTGTTACATGCATGTTTTCCTGTCAAACTGTAAAATTTCAGACTGATGTGATTTGTCTTGCATGATTTATGCATTTTTAATGTAAAAATGACATAAATAGTGACTAATTTAAAAAATATACTTCCTCTTTGAATCTGATGATGAAATTTTAGTATGTTGTCACATGCATGTTTTCCTGTCAGACTGGAAAATTTCAGACTGATGTGATTTGTCTTGCATGATTTATGGATTTTTAATGTAAAAATGGCATAAATAGTGACTAATTTAGCAAATATAGCTAAAATAAATTTCATGTCAAGAGAAAATTGTTCCTGGTTGCATAAATGTCCCAAATTGCAGATCTAAAGTTGAAAATTTAATATGATTAATTTTTGCATGCTTTATGTATTTTATTTGATAAAACCGATAAAGCGCAACCATTTTTCTCTAAACCGATTCGAAATTTTTAAACCATGATTTTTGACATTATGAGTGTCATGGAAATGTTCAAGAATGTAAAAAATTTTAAAATTCAAATTTTGAAATTATTGTAATTAAATTTGGATTTATTTGATTAAAATATGATTTTAAAAAGTCTAACTATGAGCAATTGTATAACAACAAGTTGAATTATTGTCAAAAATTGAGTGATGACTAATTTTTGAGGCCTAAAAGAGTTGGGATAATTAACTTGGACTTAAATATGATTTAAGTATTGTTTGGTGATTTTAAAGTGTTATTATCACGCATTTCCGTAAAACCGGGTTATATTCGATATAAACCGTTAAGTAGAGCGATTTGGCATTTAACATGAGCATGTTTTATACATATTATAATGCTGCATTTTAATTATGAATGTCATATTTTCAATTTATGAATGTCATATTTTGGTTTATGTAATTTGGAATTATGTAATTTTTCCTTGTATGGCCTTAGTTTTAATCGATATTGCCCGAAATGTAAGGGAATATTGATTCGGTTGTAATTTAATGTGATTTCGTATCACTTTTATTGTATTATTTTATTTTACAAATGTATAAAAGGAAATTATTGTAATTTTATTATATATTTTGTAACTAATTGTAAAACCGGAGTTTCCCAAAGACGGTGCCATTCGGAAAGGAGTTCCGAGAGAGAGACGATGACCTTGGGAGGTGTGCTTATGAAGTTCAAGAAACCAAAGGAGATGGTTTCCGAATTTGTAATAGAATATATGATTTTCTCTTCTAGGAAAGGCCATACATTGAATTTTATTTTTTATGCTTGCATTTTATTTAATATGTTTGCATGCATTGCCAAATGCTTTACCAAATATAGAACCCATGAATCCCAATTTCGCAAGGAAGTAGGCTCGGCTCACCGGGATGCTAAACTTGTTACGTTGGGTAAGTAGGGTAATAAATGTTATTATTTCGAAATTTCGATTGAGCTCAACGGAAGTATTCGCGACCGTAGCCGCATGTGTTCCGGGCTTAAGATAAATATTAAAGTAATTTTGTCGACCGAGAGTTCTAATGTAGAATCGATTAAAGAGTTAATCCACCGAATTATGTTAATGAGGGATGAATCGGCTTACCGTGCCCAAGTTGATATGAATTTGGATCTCGGAATCATTTATAATAGTTGGGTAGAGGTCACTATTTAAATGCTAAACTTGTTTAAAATGTTTACAAGTATTTAAAATGATAAATGTTGACATTTCCTTTATGTCTTTAAAATTTGTAGTTAATATTGTTTATTCGCAATGGCAAATGCTAATTCATCCACCACCATCTGTGCCCCAATTCTCACGAATGTCTCATGGTTTCGATCCTTCATGGATCGATGCAAGTTAGAAAAGAATGGCGCTAAATTTTACCAATTGGGATATGCAACTCCGTTTGGCCGCGGCGGGTGACGACAGGTTTCGTTACCTTGCCAAGGCCTCTCCCACCACACCTAATGAAAAGGCAACCGCCACGCAAGGCAAGCCTATGAGGCTAGCCACAAAGAGTCCGCCGCGATCAAAAACGTTTTGATCTTCTCGTTGGAGGTCGATCTTCAAGGGAGTGCCATAAGATGAGCACAGCCTATGAGATCTATGCCAAGCTTGTGACCATGTTTTTCACAAGCTCCTAGGATCTTACAATATAAGACGGCTTCCACATTATTCAACATGAACCTAAAAGAGGACCAAGAGTTAGCCCTCATATACTCAAAGTGATTGAGCATGTCGATACTCTTAAATTGCAAGGGGTGACCATTCCCGAACAACTCGTTATCGACCGAGTCTAACATTTCTTGGGGAAAATAAAAGCATATGTGAAGTTTAGGGTAAACTACAATATGCATAACATAAGAAACCTCTCTTCATGAATTGCACAAGATGCTTGTGCAAGCTGAGAGAGACATGAGACTAAATGTTAGCACCTCCAAGGATATAAAATAGTAAGGGGAAGTTCAAGAAAGGTGGTAGTAAAGGGAATAAGCCCTCCACCTTCAAGGGAAAGGGTAAAGCTATTGAGAATAGCTCTCCCATGCCCATCATTGTAATGACATAGGGCATTGGAAGAGGAATTGCACTTAATATCTAGGAGATATCAAAACTAGAAAGATGTTTCTGTTGGTAATTTATCCCTATCGTTTATGTTATGATCTCAACTTTGGTATAAAGATACGAGTTGTGATTCTTACCCTATTTAATTGTAATTAGGGCATCCTAGCAAGGATAAATGCAAGAACAAGCAAGCCTAAGAAAGCTCTTCAAAGGAAGCTAAGGTAGCTACCCATGATTGAAGACCTATGGAAGCTTTGTCTCATTTTGAATTGTCAAAATTTTGGGATGTATTTTGAGATATTGTTTTTAGAACTTTTATAATTTCCTTGTTTGACATGGAAATTTCTTCAATTCCTTTTATTGACATTGGTTGTAATTGGATTTAGTGACTTGGTTCTGAACCCAAGTCATTCGGTTTGTTGAAACTTTTTAGTTCTAAAAACTTATCATCATACTATACTTGCTCAAATAACATAAATTATATCGACTCAAATTGATCATGTAAATATTATGATGATGGGATCATTATAATAAAAGGCTAAGAATTTTATTCTCACCTTGAAAGATCAATTGCTAAGTCAAAATTGAGTTATTGAACTCAAAATAGGGAATCTAGCAAACCAATTGGCCATACCACTTATAAAGAAAGTAAATGACATGAATATGAGTTCAACTCTTTAGCTTATAGAACTAGTCTATTTCGAAGCTAAGATTCGATGTCTTTACGGTAAAGTCTTTAATAGATCATTAAAGGTCATGTTGTGACACTTCTACCTCCCTCACAAGTATGAGTACAAAATTGTTTGTGGCTCATAAGACTATCTTTTGAAGAAAATAGTTGTATTTTTCTAAAGATAGAGTGGGAGAAAATAAGCCACAATGAAAACCTAGTTAGGAACTAGTGAGGAAACCAAAAGAAAATGTTCTTAAGTTAGACTCAAGACTAGTGGGGAGACCAAAAGAAAGCGTTCTTAGGTGAATCCTTAGACTAGTGATGAGACCAAAAGAAAATGTTCTTGATGTAATAAGATTATGATCTATGTAAGTGAGAGCACCTAGAAATTTTAAAAATTTTGTTTTTCTAACATGAGAGACTTATGAAATTAAATGGAATCTATGCAAAGAAAATGTTTTATTTGGAGTTGTCCAATTGTAGTTGCATGGATAGACATGTGGATGTCTTCAAAAGCTAAGTTAATGCGTAACTATGCTTAGATCCAAATCATCAATAAAATACCTCATATTAAGTGTGTACAAGATACACAACAAAACCACATGTCCAAATAGGGATTTGGAATAGGATGTGTACATGACACAAGCCTATTGTATGTATCTACCTAGAGGTTATGATGATCTTTTCTATTATAAGATAGAAGAAGGGTTTCACTCGAATTGTCGAAAAGTCATGTATAGACATGAAATTCAGTGGGAGTTAAAGTCATGTATAGACA
>JAIUZE010008570.1:0-12310 GCA_022085475.1 Heliosperma pusillum | reverse complement strand
CTTATCATTATATATTGAATTGCCTATCTATCCTTATCGTATTTCACATGTATATCTATAAATGCATGCTTCTACTTTTGTATTTCCTTTTATGTACGTTTAATGTGATATGGCTGGGAGAACCCGAAGTTACTCCCCACTGACTGTGGCGTTCATGTTTTTCATGGATGAACAGGTTGCTTGATTGGATGGCTTTTTGCTTGTGGTATTTTGGGTTTGGGTGTGAGCTAGCGGGCGTTGTCCCTGGATGAAACACCTCTAGACGTTTATTAGCTAGTTTGCTAATCACTTTGATATTGATAATATTTTGAGAGACTTCGTCTCTTTGTAGTATATTCTATTTTGTTTGTAATTATTTGACATTCCTCGTATTTCTATCTTGCATGTAAAAAGTTTCAAAAACATCGTATTTTCCGCTATATAAATCACATGCTTGTTATGTTTTATTTCCGCATTCGCGAGTGTTATCACAATAGAAATACCGTACCTTGAATTACAACTCTTGAACCCAACAAAGTAGATACAAAAGATTGAAATTCGATTTGAACTAAGCTAATGTTTTGATAGGAAATGGACAGAAATAAACTAAGAACAAAAGACAAAAGTAGAAGATAATCTAAACTAGAAAGACTAAATTTAAAGAGAAAACTAATAAGAAGATTGTATGAAAAATAAGATTAGATTGTGTAAGATAGTTGTTGTGATATGAGGGGCTTAGAGCATCTATTTATAGTATTAGGGTTTCGTGGAGAAGAGGTCGGGCATTAAATACATAGGGCAAATTTAGGAAGAAGGAGCCGCAATGCTTGGAGCAGCACACATCCCCGATCGGGTACACACTTACCCGATCGGGTAAGTCGTCTTCTGGAAGCTCTTGACTAACGCTTCATCTTCCTTTGCTTGACTTGACTTCCAACATCCCCCTTGACTTATACAATCGGGTTTGTTGATAGGGTATGATGTAAAGCGATGAATTCTCCCGTCTAATTGATTGGTCTTCCGACAGCTACGAAACCGTCTTTACTTCTTCTCTCTCTTAAGTTAGTGAACCTTCTTGAAATGCCTTACACATGGTCAAGCTTTCTTCTTTGAATCGTCGGATTCTAGGCAAATGCTCGGGAATGTAGAAAAAGGGCGTAGAAACGTCACTTTCCCTACAAAACAAGTTAGAACACAGGAATTCGCCTAGAAGACGATATTAGCTCATAAAATGGCTTGACAAAGCACAAATGACATACAAAACCGAGCTAAACTAGGGGTTAAAATCATACAAATATTCACTTATCAAACTCCCCCAAGCTAAACCTTTGCTTGTCCTCAAGCAAACATAACAAACAATACCAGGACAAGGTTGCAAGCATTGGCTACTATACCATCAAGAAACAAATCTCAACATAAAGCTTTGAAAACATAATGAATCATAACCCAAAAGCAACGTGGGCAAGAATGATACATAAACATGGCTGAGATTTACATAACGGCATAGCGCAAAGAATTTCACTACAGAATTTTGGCTCTTGCATGATCTTTTGACAAATGGACTCTCACGGCACACTCGAGCACTCAATGTATGTAAAAAGGTGATTTCTTTATGTGTAAATGTTTGAGACACTCACCTATCTACGACTTATGAAAATGTGTCCGTAGTCTAATATGGTAAACAATTCAAAACGCAAGTCAAAGATCACAATGCACATAGAAAAGAAGCCGAAATATAAGAAGAAGGCTTTGGGAAATGGGTGAAAGGTGGACAAATAGTTATGGTCATGTGAAGGTTATAGTGAGCTTGCAACTGACCAATGAAAACTCAATCCAAACTTTCGATTAATTCCCAAAAGATGAAAAACGAAGCCAGAGTGAACAGATTGGCTTATTACACACGAAACACAAGGGTAAACTCCTTCTATTGATTTGACATTTTTAGGAGATACTCATAACTTCTTTTCTTATTTCTTTTTCTTTATTTTTCTTTGATTTTTCTATTTTTCTATTCTTTTCTTTTTTTTTCTTCTTTTTTTCTTCTCTGAACACAACTTCGCTTCTTGAACTTTTTCGTTTTCCCAATTCACTTTGACAGATAAGAACAAATCTTCTCAAAAGAGCACCCACACACCATAGTCTAGCTACTAGCTCAAAAGGTAGGCAGTTTTTGTTTGTAGCTATTATTTTGTGAAGCGATTGTATGAAGGGGCTAATTTTGAGGGGTAAATTAAAGTGAAAAAGGCTTCAAATCTTAGTGAATCATGAATGCAATGCTTATAGAAATGAAATCAGAACCATACTTATGCGTTTTGACATGACACACATCACAAGGAGAACTACACACACCTAAATGAGACTGGGTATGGATGTACCAGTCTAAGGAAGTTCTACCTTACAATATATGTAACTTGCCAAATGTCAAGATCAAGCGTACTCATCTATAGATTCATTCCATGCCTACTGTGTACAAGACTTCCCCATGTATGCAAAATTCAATGCATATTGAATCATTATCTTTTGAAAGCTCTAAGGTTGGGAAATGTAACATGAAAGCATAGTAAACAAGCAAGCAAAGCATGAAAAGCATTCAATTGTGTTCAAAATTTAAAAATCTTCTCTCTAAAATCTTCTCTTTCTTATTCAAAATTTGAAAAATATAACTAAAATGCAAAATGGGAAAATGCAATCCCTCCCCCAAGCTAGACACCACATTGTCCTCAATGTGAGCACAAAAACCAAATATGCAATGAGATGCTTAATGGGAAGAAAGGAAAAATGAAAGAAGAATAGAGTGTACTAGCCAGTGCGGATTCCCCCAAGCTAGCCTTTTGGACTTGACAAGGAAGGTCGTCAGAGATTCTTCAAAAACTCTTTCATCTGCAAAGAAATCTAACAAAACAACGTAAAAGGGAAAAACAAAAATGCAAAAAGGGAAAACACGGGTTGCCTCCCGAGAAGCGCTTGTTTAACGTCTTGCTCGACGAATTTTTCCATAAAATCATTGGGTTGGGGATGGACGCTCCGTATAGACAATATCTAAACATCCGATGATAGAATTGCTATAGTAGAGTTTCAGTCTGTGTCCATTAACTTTGAATTTCTCACCATTGCTAGTCATTAGTTCCACATAGCCGTACTTGCTCACATATGTGACAGTGAATAGTCCAGACCATCGTGATCGAAGTTTTCCCGGAAAAATTTTCAAACGGGAGTTGAAAAGAAGTACTTGGTCACCGACATTAAACTCTTTCTTAATTATCCTCTTGTCGTGCCAACGCTTCGTTTTCTCTTTGTAGATTCGAGAATTCTCATAAGCTTGCAAACGAAATTCTTCTAGCTCGTTGAGTTGCAAAAGTCTCCTATCAGCGCTAAGCTTAGTGTCTAAATTGAGTTCTTTGATAGCCCAGTAAGCTTTATACTCTAACTCGACAGGAAGATGACAGGCCTTTTCATAAACCAATCGATAAGGAGATGTTCCAATCGGGGTTTTGAAAGCTGTGCGATAAGCCCATAAGGTGTCATCGAGCTTATTACTCCAATCACTTCTAGATCTTGACACTACTTTCTGAAGAATTGTTTTTAACTCTCTATTTGAGACTTCTACTTGACCGCTGGTCTGGGGGTGGTAGGCTAATCCTCGTCTGTGATACACACCATATTTAGCAAGCAGAGTATCTAACTGCTTCTCTCCAAAATGAGTTCCTCGATCACTAATCACGGCTCTGGGTACACCAAAACGTGGAAAGATGATCTTCTTAAAAGTCGTATCACAGCTCTAGCATCATTGGTGGAAGTGGCAATTGCTTCTACCCATTTGGAAACATAGTCAACAGCGACTAAGATGTAACGATTTCTGTTAGAAGAAGGGAATGGTTCTTGATAGTCAATACCCCAGACATCGAATATTTCAACTTCTAATATGCCGTTTTGAGGCATTTCATGTCTCTTGGATATTTGACCCATTCGTTGACAAGCGTCACAAGCCATAACAAAGCCTTTTGAATCTTTAAACATCGAAGGCCAGAAAACCCCGGATTGCAAGACTTTGGCTACGGTCTTGGATGGACCATGATGACCACCATAAGCAGATGAGTGGCATCCTTCTAAACCTCCTTTAACTTCCCACTGAGGGATACATCGTCTATAAAGACCATCAGAGCACTGCTTGAAAAGATAAGGGTCATCCCAAACAAAGAATTTTGCATCATGCAAAAATCGCTTCCTTTGGTTATAAGAAAGGTCAGAAGGTAGTTGTCGACTGACGAGAAAGTTGGCCATATCAGCATACCAAGGAGAAGAGTCAGTAATCGCCATTAATGAATCATCAGCAAACGAATCATTAATGGGTGTGGGCAATCCTATTTCAGTTACTCTTATCCTTGAAAGATGGTCAGCGACTACATTTTCTGCTCCTTTCTTATCCCGGATCTCTAAATCAAACTCTTGAAGGAGTAAGATCCATCGGATAAGTCGAGGTTTTGCCTCTTTCTTTGAAAGCAGATATTTCAAAGCAGCGTGATCAGTGTAAACAATGACTTTCGATCCTATAAGGTAAGAACGGAATTTGTCTAAAGCGTAGACAATGGCAAGAAGTTCTTTTTCCGTGGTGGCATAGTTGATTTGGGCAGGATCTAAGGTTTTACTAGCATAGTAAATTGCATGAAGGAACTTTTCCTTTCTTTGCCCTAAAACAACTCCAACGGCATAATCACTCGCATCGCACATAAGTTCAAATGGAAGATTCCAATCAGGTGACTGGATTATAGGTGCGGTGATTAGAGCGCGTTTGATTTTGTTGAATGCCTCAAGGCATTCCTTCGTGAATTTAAAAGGCGCATCCTTAAAAAGGAGCTCAGTCAGGGGTTTGGCTATTTTAGAAAAATCTTTAATAAACCGTCGGTAGAAGCCGGCGTGGCCAAGGAAACTCCTGATTTCTTTTACATTAGCAGGTGGTGGCAGTTGCTCAATAACTTGGATCTTAGCTCGATCCACTTCAATACCTCTTTCAGAAATGATGTGTCCTAAAACTACACCTTCGTTCACCATGAAGTGACACTTTTCCCAGTTGAGAACAAGGTCGACTTCTTCATAGCGTTTCAAAACCTTGGATAGATTTGTCAAACAATTATCAAAGGAAATGCCATAGACGCTAAAGTCGTCCATGAATACTTTCATGATAGTCTCAACAAAATCGGAAAAGATACTAGTCATGCAACGCTGGAAAGTTGCAGGTGCATTACACAAGCCAAATGGTATTCGGCGATAAGCAAAAGTACCATAGGGACAGGTGAAGGTGGTTTTCTCTTGGTCCTCAGGGTGGATAGGAATTTGGAAAAATCTTGAGTAACCATCTAAATAACAGAAATATTTGTGGCAAGCTAACCTCTCTAGCATTTGATCAATGAAAGGCAGAGGATAGTGATCTTTTCTAGTTGATTGATTCAACTTTCTGTAGTCAATACACATACGCCATCCCGTCACAATCCTTGTGGGGATGAGCTCATTCTTCTCATTCTTGACTACTGTTGTTTCTCCTTTCTTGAGAACAACTTGGACAGGGCTAACCCATTTTGAGTCAGAAATTGCATAGATTATGCCAGCATCCAGTAATTTCATGACTTCAGCTTTAACTACATCTTGCATATTGGGATTAAGACGGCGTTGACCTTGAACACAAGGTCTTTGGCCTTCTTCTAAGTTAATTCTATGCATGCAAAATTCAGGGCTTATACCTGTGAGGTCTTCAAGTTTATAGCCTATTGCCTTTTTATGTTTTCTCAAAACAATCAATAGTGAGTTTAACTGATTTTCATCAAGAAGAGCACTCACTATGACCGAGCAATATTCAGACTCATCTAAAAAAGCATATTTTAGATTTGAGGGAAGAGGTTTAAGTTCAGGTTTATGTACTTCTGCCTTGGCAGGAGCATCAATTAAGCTTATAAACTCCTCAACTTCTTCAGACAGTATCTCTTTACCAGTCAAGTCCCTTTCCAGCTCACTGATCTCAAAATTGTCGTTCTCAGAGATATCCTCCAATAATAAAATTGCTTCTAAAGGATCCTCAATTATTGATGGATACAGAGATTCATCAATGATTGAGTCGACAATGTCAAGAAAACAGCAAGGCTCTTCAAGCATAGGGCTCTTCATTGCACTGTTTAGGTTATAGGTGACTTTATCATCACCTACTTCTAATGTCAATTTTCCAATCTTGACATCGATTACTGCTCCCGCAGTGTGTAGAAATGGCCTTCCTAAAATGATAGGGATTTGCGAATCTTCTGCCATATCTAACACTATAAAATCGACCGGAATGAAAAACTTCCCTACTCTAACAGGTACATCTTCTAAAACTCCCATAGGCTGTTTTAGAGAACGATCTGCCATTTGCAGGGTGATACTTGTGCATTTCAGAATTCCCATATTCAATTTTTCGCAAATGGAATAGGGCATAACGCTCACACTAGCACCTAGATCGCATAAAGCTTTATCAATAGTGTAGGTGCCTATAGTGCAAGGTATAGAGAAACTACCAGGATCCTTTAACTTAGGAGGGGACTTATTTTGCAATAACGCACTGCATTCAGCGGTGAATGCGATGATTTCAACATCATCTAGAGTCCTCTTCTTTGTTAGAATATCTTTCATGAATTTCGTATAAGAAGGGATTTGAGTGATTAATTCAGTGAAGGGCACCGTTACTTGGAGGTTTTTGACAACTTCCATGAATTTACCGAACTGGGTTTCCTTATGATTTCTCCTCAAACGTTGGGGAAATGGAACTTGAATTTTGATGGGTTCCTTTTCAAGTTCATCCTTCTTTTCAAATTTGTCTTCCGCTTCCTTAGCGGTGGATGGTTGGGTTTCTTTTTGGCTTTCTACTGGTGAAGGCTCAACTGTTGGTTCTTTGGGTTGCTGAGGTTCCGTATAAGTGGTACCACTCCTAAGGGTGATAGCATTTGCGGTGTTCCTCGGTTGTTCACCATGAGGTGGGAGTTGGCCTTGTTTTCTTTGGGTAATAGAGGTAGCCAATTGGGCCATTTGAGGTTCAAGCATCTTGATGGCAGCATCTTTGGCTTGATCACTCTTTTGAAATTGAGCAAACATTGAATCCTGTTTTTGAACAACTTGTAGAAGCATGGATTTAATTTTGCTCAAGCTTGAGTCATTTGGTTGGCCTTGAATTTGAGGTGGTTGGTGTTGAGGTTGATTTTGGTATGGTTGATTGAAGTTAGGTTGGAATGAAGGTCTCTGGTTTTGAAAACCAGGGGGATTGTAAGGCTTTTGTTGGTGTGGTATGAATGGTTGTTGAGTTTGTTGGTGGGGATTTTGAACGTTGGTACTTTTGTAGGACAAAAATGGGTGGTTTTTTGTGTTTTCGTTATAAAAGTTTGAGAAAGCGTTGCCTTGCCTATATCCGTGATAAGCATTGACTTGCTCTATCGAACTCCTACATTCTTGAAAACTATGCCCTCCAATCCCACATGTCTCACATACCACTACGTGGTTAGTGACGTTGATATGTTCCTTGGATTGGGAAGAGCTACCTACTTGTTGCTGCAGAAGGGCTAATTGGGCTTCCAGGAGTGCTACTTTACTTGAATCATCCTGCTTGGCTTTGAGTGGCATAGCACGCGAGTTGTTATACTGAGAATCGTGGATTGCCATTGACTCGATAGTCGTACTAGCTATTTCTACATCGATTTGATCGAAACGACCATTGTTAGCGGAGTCGAGGATACGACGCGATTCGCCACAACAACCGTTGTAGAATGTGATAGCCAGGAACCATGAATCAAGGCCATGATGAGGGCATGCTCTTTGTAATTCTTTGTACCTTTCCCATGCCTCATAAAGGCTTTCGTCGCCTCTCTGACGGAATCCAGTAATTTGACTTCGTAAGAGTGCGGTTCGTTCTGGTGGGAAGTACTTTTGATAGAAAGAAAGAGCTAGACCATCCCAGTCGACTATTCCTAAGGCAACTCGGTCAAGACTATTGATCCAGAGTTTTGCCTTTCCTCTTAAAGAGAAGGGAAAGAGCATTTCCCTAATCTGTTCTTGGGATACTCCAGTTTGTCTAATCGTGGAGCCATAGTCACAGAAGTTTTGGATATGCAGGTTGGGATCTTCTGTGGCATTGCCACCAAATTGATTTCTCTCTATTAAATTGATAAAGGCAGGTTTGATTTCGAAGTTTTGAGCTGTAATTTGAGGTGTAGCGATACCCTTTGGAAGTGTATCTGCAGTGGGTTTAGAATGGTCGGAAAGTCGAACCATTTTTGTTTGTGAAGATGAAGATGGAATGTTGGTTGAAAGTTGATTGATTTTTTGAAATGGGGATGAGAATGGATCTTCTTCTCCTTCAATATTAGGTAAGATATCCGAGTATTTCTCACGAATACGATCTAAACTTGAAATATCAGAAGCTTTTGAAATTTCGTTGAATAGCTTTAGTTTCCTACGCATAGTTCTTTCTAGTTCAGGGTCTAAAGGAATAGGGGTCCCTAGTCTAGAAGATCTGGGCATAAGATAGAAAAGCTAAGATGAAAAATCAAGAGAAGTCTAAAGGAATTTGAGTTCCTAAAGACTAGATAAAACTAATCGTGATTAAAATCACAATGAAAAGGAAAACTAAACCGTGCTCCCCGGCAACGGCGCCAAAATTTGATCGTGCTTGTCGCGAGCCCGATACAAAGATAAATTACCCAGACTAGGCTAATAACAAATTAATGTAATTAGGGAAGTAGGGGTCGATCCTTAGGGAGATGGTGTTTCCTATGGATTGTGAATCGTCTCACAATTGAGTTTTATCTAATGATTTTCTGGGTTTTGGATTTTGTGATGTCTAAACTAACGAAAGGCATAAATAAGAACAAAATAAAAACAAACTAGAATGAAAACAATAAAGCAAATGATAAATTAACACTAATGAGAAGCATCTAGGGAAGTAGGTTCACACATGTAGATTGACATATTAATGAAATTGGATTTAGGATATGCAATCAATTCATTAAGCGTTCGTAAGAATGGTGTGTTCATTACAATCATAGATCAGATGGTCTAGCAGACTTTTAGTGCGATTTACTAGGTCTTAATCCACTATGTCACGCTTTGTCTATTCAATTCCTGTATATCTACCTTGGAAAAGAATTCCACACTAGTCAAAGATTGTGATCAAGAATCGTCAACTATTGTTAAAGTCCAAACATGCATAGACACAATGTTTTAAAAGCCCAATTTCCTTTATCCAATTATCATATTTTAATCAATCTAACATGGCTACCCTACACCCTAGAAAGGTGACTACTCACTCATGATTATGTTTATGACTAAGATGATATTAACAATGAAAGTTAAGATAGGCATATTTAGTTGATTTTGACAATAATTTAGACTCTCTATGTGGCGATAATAACGACGCTATATGACAATCTAAGAAATGAAACTATGATTATAACAACGTAAAAACGAATCTAATTGATACGAATAGAAAATAACAATCAAATGGAAAACAATAAAGAACAATAAACAAAGGATAAATTAGGAGTACCTAGGTGACGATCGACGATGAAAGCGATAACAATAATAGAAATCCCTCGCATAGAAATACCGTACCTTGAATTACAACTCTTGAACCCAACAAAGTAGATACAAAGATTGAAATTCTTATTGAACTAAGCTAATGTTTTGATAGGAAATGGACAGAAATAAAACTAAGAACAAAAGACAAAAGTAGAATATAATCTAAACTAGAAAGACTAAGACTAAAGAGAAAATATAAGAAGATTGTTGTATTGGATGGTGTGTGATGTTGTGAGGCTAGAGCATCTATTTATAGTATTAGGGTTTCGTGGAGAAGAGGTCGGGCATCAAACACATAGGACAAAAATAGGATGAAGGAGCTGCAATGCTCAAATCAGCAAGAATACCCGATCGGGTACACCACTTACCCGATCGGGTAAGTCGTCTTCTGGAAGCTCTTGACTAACGCTTCATCTTCCTTCGCTTTGACTTGACTTACAACATCCCCCTTGACTCTACAATCGGGTTTGCTGCTTGGATATGATGTAAAGCGATGAATTCTCCCGTCTAATTGATTGGTCTTCCGACAACTACGAAACCGTCTCTGCTTCTTCTCTCTCTTAAGTTAGTGAACCTTCTTGAAATGCCTTACACATGGTCAAGCTTTCTTCTTTGAATCGTCGGGTTCTAGGCAAATGCTCGGGAATATAGAAAAAGGGCGTAGAAACGTCACTTTCCCTACAAAACAAGTTAGAACACAGGAATTCGCCTAGAAGACGATATCAGCTCATAAAATGGCTTAACAAAGCACAAATGACATACAAAACCGAGCTAAAGTGGGGGTTAAAATCATACAAATATTCACTTATCAACCGACAAAATTCTTATGCCGATATCCGAAGAAGACCGTTAGAATTTGAGGTTGGAGATAAAGTATTCTTGAAAGTATCTCCGATGAAAGGTGTTAAAAGGTTTGGTGTAAAGGGTAAATTGAGCCCGAAATACATTGGACCCTTTGATATTGTGACAAGAATTGGTGCCGTAGCTTACAAGTTAAACTTGCCCCCGAATTTGAAGAAACTTCATGATGTATTCCATGTTTCTCAATTGAAAAAGTACGTTAGTGATCCAAGCCATGTTTTTCAAGCGGAAATGCCCGAGCTTGAACCGAATTTGTCCTTTGAAGAGAAGCCGATCCGCATCCTAGATCACAAGGATAAGAAGTTGAGAAGTAAAGTAGTGCCCTTAGTGAAAATCTTGTGGAGATGTGCCCATGTTGAAGAAGAGACGTGGGAAACGGAAGCGTCTATGCGTATTAAATATCCAAGCCTATTCGTTTAAGGTATCTTCTTTCGCTCAAGTTTCGAGGGCGAAACTTTTTAAAAGGTGGGGTGATTGTAACACCCGCAAATGTACCCTATTTTTATAGTAAAAATATTATACGGATTCTTTTCAGTGAAATTTAGTTTTAGTTTAGAATTAAATTTTTCCGTGTCTAGTTTATAATTTTCGAGTTCGTTTTTGGACTTTAGGCGAGATTTCTAGTAAGTTACGTCTTAAGACGTTTATGGGCTTTTCTCATGGTTTTTCCACTTACTCCTTCATACTCCCCTTAACCCTAAATTTTCTCACATTCAACTTATCCTTCTTTCTCACCAAGTAACAACCAAAACCCTAACCTCCATACTTGCTCAAGCTTAATATCGACTCTACTCCTTCATTTCTCGCTCAAATTCACTAAAGTTCGTCTTATTCTTTCCCTCTCATCGTCCTCTATCTTAATTGGTAATAAAATTACTGTCTTTCGCGCTTTTCAATTTATCCGTCTTTCTCAAAGGTGAATTATATATTCATCTTTTATTATCTAATTGTAGGTGGTGACCTTCAAGACCTCGACAAAGACTACTACTTGATAGAAGAGGACCTAGACGAGTATTGAAGACGCGAAAAGGTAACGGTGAAGGGTTACTCGATATCATTTACGTGTTTTAATGTGTTTTCTATGTTAGTAATCGTATTTAGAATAGGATTAGTAATCATAGGAATTGTGTTGTTGATGATAGTTGTTGTTAGTTGATAATTGATAATGAGAATTGATGATTGATGATGATAATTGAAGTTGGTTAATATTCATAAGTGTTGAAGTGATGATTTTCGTGCATAATTGACCCCAGTCGGCCGACCGGCAGCCGGTCAGCTGACCGACTGGGGAGTGGCCGTATATTTATTTGAGTTACGTAAAAGTTTAGGAATTATATAGGTCTCAGTCGGCCGACCGGCTGAGACACATCCCATATGTCTTCATTTTTCTCAAGTGATATTGGTCCCAGCCGTGTAGCCAGCAGTCGGTCCCTTTGACCGGCTGGGACACGCTGCATTTTCAAGTGTTTTTCAAGTCTGACTATGATGCCAGCCGGGTAGCCGGCAGCCGGGTAGCCGTCAGCCGGTCCACCTGACCGGCTGGCACCCTGCTGGAGTTATTTTCTTATTCTTTCTTAAATCTTAATTTATAATAGTTCGCATGGTTCGTTTATCGTATAAATTTACGTAATGACTTTAAATATTCATGTTTAGAATATATGATATTCCTTTCGCTTGTATCGCATGTTTTGTGACGGTTTTTCATATATCCCACTTTGAGTCGGTTTTACACATGTTACGGTTTGAGCACTATTTGTTATGGGCTTTGTACTCTCATTCCCCTGGCTACCTCCACGTTCGTAAGGCTGGAATGTCGGTACGAGGAGTGTATCCTTACTGCTTAATTGCATTTGTAAGTAGGCATATGACGACGTTGTTGGGG
>JAIUZE010008568.1:0-10482 GCA_022085475.1 Heliosperma pusillum | reverse complement strand
TTGTCGCTAGTTCTGTCAGTCTACGGGCTAGGATGTTTTTCCACCTTGTTGGGTATAGCCTCGAGTTACAGAAGTCGACTATTGGCCGTGCTAAGAACTTATGCCTGTTTGTAGACGTATTGGTCTTTCATGTTTGTATGATTCTATGAGTTCTAGAAGGTGAGATGCAAGCCGGCTACGATTGATAGAGTTTGGATTACCGATTGTTAACTGATTCACATGATTACGTGTTGATTAGGGTTTGAGTGTATCATGGCCATGTTTCTGAGAGGAACCTCTGAGCTAGCATACCAGCTTCCCTACCTCGAGATATAGTTTATTATCGGTTTCACATGATAGCTTTCACATGCTAGGTTATTTGTTAGTTATCTGTTTCATAACATGAAAAGCATATCATATATGTTTAAGTTTTGTATTTTCCATATACATTGCTTTTATGTTATTCATGTTTTATTAAACTTGACATTTCGTGGCTGGGAGAACTCGGAGTTACTCCCCACTGACTGTGGCTTCCGTGTTTATATTTAATGCGGTCGAACAGGTGGTGATGCATACTTTGGGTACATTGACGAGCTAGCGAGCGAAGTATTTACCTTGGACCTATATTCGGTTCTTAGATTGTATATTATTATACACTCTTTTATTTCCGTATTTATACGGGAGATATGTCTCCCGTCTTGTATAATTATTAGGTATAATATTATTCTCCTTTTGTTATGACACCTTTGTTTATGTATTTAAATTTTTTTTTTTTCTTTCCGCAAATTTGAGGGTGTCACAGATTATTTCAAGGTCAAGTAATTTAAGTTTAGGGTTAACGTGTGTGCGTCGGGAGCGTTTAAGCTCTGATACCAATTGTGACAAGCCTCGCGAATGCGGAAATAAAACATACAGGCATGTGATTTAAATAGCGGAAATACGGTGTTTTTAAAACTTTTTACATGCCAATAGAAAATACGAGGAGTGTCAGATGTTACGAACCAAATACAAAATACTACAAGAGACGTAGTCTCTCAGAATGTTATCCAACAACAAAGTTATTAGCAACTAGCTAAAATCGTCTAGAGGTGTTTCAATCCAGGGACCACGCCCGCTAACTCACACCCGAACCCAAAATACCACAAGCAAAAAGCCATCCAATCAAGCAACCTGTTCATTCATGAAAAACATGAACGCCACAGTCACTGGGAGTAACTCCGGGTTCTCCCAGCCATATCACATTAAACGTACATAAAAGGAAATACAAAAGTAGAAGCATGCATATATAGATATACATGTGAATTACGATAAGGATAGATAGGCAATTCAATGCATAAAGATATCGATACATGGAGTACAAAACCGTAACCATCATGCTATAGATAGACACGGGGAAGACACTCTTAGGCAACCGAATACACTCACTAGGGCTTGCATCTCACCGTTAGCGGTATAAGTTTGATAAGATTGAGACTCGACAAACAAACAATGCCAAGTCATGTGAAGATCATAAGTAATCCGTCATATAATCATCCATTCAAACATACAATATATTGACGACCTCTCTCACGTTAGATGAAACGCACTAGCACCGTGTACATGACAAGAATGATTAAAATTGCATCCACGAGATAAACATTTCCCTGAACGCATACACGATAAACATTTCGTATATGTGGGCTAATTTCCTCCTGGTAGCACGACGATATAATAATATCTATATATATATATATATATATATATATCCGGTCCTAGTCTAAACCTGGCCAGACTCTCGGAATAAACGTGTTCCGATTCGACATGCGATAAACGTTTCGCATCCAAGACTCGGTCAATCAAAGACGCCGAGTACCCCAAATTCGGTCGATAATTCACGAAAGAGGCGGAAAAGAGCACGAGCATCAAAACAAGCGGTACGCTACATGCAAATGACACCACCTCGCAAGTACACAACATTTGACGGCCGGGTCGATCAACGCAATGCGTTCGCCTCCCAACAACGTCGTCGTATGCCCACTAACACATGCAATTAAGCAGTAAGGATACATCCCCGTTCCGACATTCCAGCCTTACGAACGTGGAGGTAGCCAAGGGGATGAGAGTACAAAGCACATAACAAAATAGTGCTCAAACCGTAACATTTGTAAAACCCGACTCAAAGTGGGACATACCAAAAACCGTCACAAAACATGAGAATAGGGAATTATATAAATTTAACTATGATAAAAATGAATCAATACATGATACATAAGCATTAGAACAAGTTTATGAAGCATAATAATTAAGAAACATAGATCCCCTCTCCAAAACAACGTTGTTTGGAAACCAACTAAAACAAGGGTCAACTTAAAACGGTCATAACTAGAGTTATAGACATTAAAATGCAGAAATTCCAAATGGAAGTGATAGCTTATCCTCTTACGGTTCCAACGGGATGTCACAAGCTCAAAACAAGCAAGTAACGAAGGAGATATGATCATTTTACGAAAAGGGGTCAGTGCAGGAAAACTACAGTCGACTTGGGAAAACTGGCAGCGTGTAACGCTGCCAGCGCCGGACGACGCTGCCAGCGTCCTACGACGCTGCCAGCGTCCAGGAAACGCTGCCAGCGTCCTGGTCTGGCAGGCACGGATCACACAAATTTCACAATTTCACAAAGGCGTAACACAAATATCATATATCATCACAAATCATCAATTCTCATATCAATTATCAACTAACAACAACCATCATCAACAATATAATTCCTAAGATTTCTAACCATATTCTAAATACGATTTCTAACATAGAAAACACATGAAAACACGTAAATGATATCGAGTAACCCTTCACCGTTACCTTTATGCGACTTTAAACGATTTCTAAACCTTCCTCCACTAGATAGTAATCTTTGTCGGGGTCTAGAAAGTCTCCACCTAAACAAAGACGACAAAAGATGAATATAATTCACCTTTGAGAAAGACGGATAAATTGAAATGCGAGAAAGACGGTAATTTTATTACCAATGCGGATATAGGAAGATGAGATGAAAAGAATAAGACGAACCTTAGTGAATTTGAGCAAGAAATGAAGGAGTAGCGACGAATCTAAGCTTGATAAAAAATGGAGTTTAGGTTTTGGTGGTTTGATGAGGAAGAAAGAGTAAGTGGATATGAAGGAAGGAGTTAGGGTTTGAGGGAGTATATGAAGGAGTAAGTGGAAAAAGTTAAGGGAAAAGTCAATGACGTCTTAAGACGTGATTCACTTGAAAACTCGCGTAAAATCCAAATACGAACTCGGAAATTCTAAATTCGACACGGGAAATTTAATTCTAAACTAAAACTAAATTTCGCTGAAAAGTATCCGTAAAAAATATTTTTACTATAAAATTAGGGTACATTTGCTGGTGTTACAATCACCCCACCTTTTAAAAAGTTTCGTCCTCGAAACTTGAGAGTAGAAAACAAAAGTATCAAGGAGACGAATCGGTTTTCAAAATTAATACGAAAACTTTTACAAGGGGAACATTTACGAAACGAGGTTCTTCTCGAAAACGGTTTAAAGAGATTTTTCATAAGTGCGAAACTTTATTTACGAATCACAAGAGTGCCCGTCGCAAACGAGTACTCTAGTTATCAAAATCAAATCATTGTCGAAATAGTGAAATCGAAAATCAAACAAGCGTTAGTAAGTGCAGGACTAGTCACCAGACGTCTCCAATAATAAGTCCAAACATCCAACCAAACGCAAAATCCAAATATAAAAGCAACAGAAATCTATTTTCTCCAAAAACAAGGTACAAAATATATCTTTGGACTTCTTTGAAAAGTTAATTTAGAAATACAATATGTAAATTCGAAGGTTTTATCAAAGAAGGAACGTAACATATATGTAGGTCTATTTCAAAACTTAGAATGGTTAGAAGAAGTTTCCTCCTTTTAAAAAGTTTCGTCCTCGAAACTTAGAAGAAGGAACGTAACATATATGTAGGTCTATTTCAAAACTGTTAAAAATATATTTGTAATTAAAATACGGGGTCTTATCTACGGAACGGCAGGTTCTCGTCAGCATCAAGAATATCGGTAGAAGGTACGCAATCTTCGAATGGTTAAATCGATTAGAAAGAGGAAAGAAAGAAGGAAATTTACCTCAAGCAAAGAGCTCGGGATATTTAGCTAACATTTTAGCTTCGGGTTCCCAAGTTTCTGATTCGACGTTTCCACAACGCCAAAGGATACGAACTAAAGGCACCACCTTGTTTCGGAGTTTTTTGTTAGCCCTTTCAAGTATACGAATCGGCCTTTCTTCCAAAGCCAAAGTAGGTTCCAAGTCCAACACTTCCTCTTGAATAATATGACTCGGATCACTGATATACTTCTTCAATTGCGAAACATGGAACACATCATGAACTTTACTCAAGTTCGGAGGCAATTCCAGACGATAAGCAACAGGACCAACTCTTTGAAGCACACGAAACGGTCCGATATATTTAGGACTCAACTTCCCTTTCACTCCAAACCGTTTCACTCCCTTCATAGGTGATACTTTAAGGAATACCCGGTTATCTACATCAAATTCAAGCGGTCGTCGACGAACATCGGCATAGGATTTCTGTCTATCTTGAGCGGCTTTCATTCGTTCACGAATAACTTGAACTTGATCGATCGTTTCAGTAACAATGTCGGGACTCAACATATGATCATCTTGTACTTGATCCCAACAAACAGGACTACGGCATTTCCTACCGTATAAAGCCTCGTATGGTGACATCTTGATAGATGCATGATAACTGTTGGGTTATAAGAAAATTCCACCAAAGGCAAACTCTTCTCCCAAGATGTATGAAAGTCCAAAGCACAAGCCCGAAGAAGGTCTTCTAAAGTCTGGATCGTCCTCTCGGTCTGACCATCAGTAGCGGCATGAAAAGCTGTGCTCATCAACAATTTACTACCCATGGCTTCTTGCAAAGCTGTCCATAATCGGGAACCAAATCTCGGGTCACGATCTGAAACTATATCTTTAGGAACTCCATGGTAGCGTACTATCTCTCTCACATAGGAATCAGCTAAAACATCTATTCTCGAAGTCTCCCTGATAGGTATGAATCTTGCACACTTGGTCAAACGGTCAACAATAACCCAGATGGCATCCTTTCCACTAGCAGTTCTAGGTAAAGCCATCACGAAGTCCATAGAAATAGACTCCCATTTCCACAAAGGGATTTCCAAAGGTTGCAGCAAACCTCCGGGTCTTTGATGATCAATCTTCACCTTCTGACAAGTAAGACATCGACTAACATACTCCTTCACTTCAATCTTCATCCTAGGCCACCAGAATTGTGGTCTCAAATCTTTATACATTTTGTCTCCACCCCCCCACCCCGCTGATTAATAGAAAAGGAGAAAGGTGAGCTTCTCAAGTATTCTCTTCCTCATCGGCCTTCTCTTCTCTCGGAACAAACATTCGACTGGTAACGAAGGGTCGCCATCATTATCCACCACACAATCCTTAGCTTGCCCAGTAGAATTTTTGAATCAGAATGGCGATAAAAGTATAGTCATCCTCCTCCGTAAACAATACGAATCTCCACGATAAAAATCAGGTTCCGCTGTCAAAGCACCAAGATAATCAAATCCTTTCCCAACGAACTGTATCTGAAGCTTCTGAAATTCGGTTACTAGTTCATCGGGTAAAGTACCAAAAGCATTTAATGAATGACTAGTCTTTCTACTCAAAGCATCTGCCACGACATTTGCTTTTCCCTCGTGATAAATCAACTCAGCATCATAATCATTCACGAACTCCAACCATCTTCTCTGCCTCATGTTCAATTCCTTCTGAGTAAAAATGCACCTCAAGCTCTTATGATCGGTGTAAATTCGGCAATGAACTCCAATAAGATAATGTCTCCAAGTTTTCAAGGCATGTACTACAGCTGCTAACTCGAGATCATGAGTCGGATAATTCACTTCATGAACCCTGAGTTGTCGAGAAGCATAAGCAATAACCTTTCTATTCTGCATCAAGACACATCCCAAACCATGCTTTGAAGCATCACAATACACATCATAATCGGCTTCATCATCTGGTAAAGTTAGAACCGGTGCGGTAGTCAATCTCTTCTTCAATTCTAAGAAGGCAATTTCACATTCATCAGTCCAAATATACTTTGCTTCCTTCTTTAGCAATTGAGTCATCGGTCTTGCTAATTTGGAGAAATCTTTCACAAACCGACGATAATAACCCGCGAAACCAAGGAAACTCCGTATCTCGGACACATTTTTCGGACTTTTCCAATCCACAACCGCCTCAATTTTAGCTGGATCGACCATAACACCGTCTTTGGAAATGACATGACCAAGGAAAGATACCTCGTGCAACCAGAATTCACATTTGGAGAACTTAGCATACCACTTTTGGCGTCGAAGAACACCCAAAATGGTTCGAAGATGAATAGCATGTTCTTCCTTAGATTTTGAAAGGATCAGAATGTCATCAATGAATACCACCACACATTTATCAAGATACTCCCGGAAGGTACGATTCATCTGATCCATGAATATAGCTGGAGCGTTAGTCAAACCGAATGGCAGCACATTGAATTCGAAATGACCATACCTCGAGCTGAAAGCAGTCTTCGGAATATCTGCTTCCCGAACGGGAATCTGATGATAACCCGATCTAAGATCAATTTTAGAGAAAGTAAAAGCACCCCGTAACTGGTCAAAAAGATCATTGATACGAGGAAGAGGATATTTGTTTTTGATTGTGACACGGTTCAATTCACGGTAATCAATGCACATTCGCATAGAACCGTCTTTCTCCTTGACAAATAATACGGGAGCACCCCAAGGAGAAGCACTAGGCCTTATAAAGCCTTTCTCTATCAAATCATCAAGTTGAATTCTCAACTCCTTCAATTCAGAAGGCGCCATACGGTAAGGAGCTTTGGCAATTGGTCCAGTTCCAGGAACTAGATCAATGGAAAATTCAACATCCCTTTCAGGAGCAATCCCGGGTAATTCATCGGGAAATACATCGGGAAATTCCCGAACAATAGGAACATCCTTTAAAGAAGGAAGGGAAGAATCGGAAGTAGTCACTACACATAGAAATGCTTGATGCCCCTTCTTTAAAACATTCAACATTTTCATAGCTGAGATTAACTTCACACTAGCTTGTTTTCTAACTCCTTGATAAGAAATACGAGCACCCAAAGGACTTTTAAGAATAATTTTCTGATCACGGCACTCAAATCGAGCATGATAAGTAGATAACCAATCCATGCCCAAAATAATATCGAACTCTTCAAGAGGAAAACGTAAAAGATTCGCCGGAAAAATAGATCCATTTATGGATATTGGAATGTCGGAATGAAGATAAGAACATGAAAATACTTCTCCGGATGGTAACGATATAGGAGTAGTTTCTCCTACTGAAGCTTTAAGCGGTAACTTATCGGATAGTCTCATGGAAATAAAAGATAAAGAAGCTCCCGTGTCAAATAAAATTAAACACGGTAAATCATAAATCGAGAACATACCCGTCACAATATCGGGTTGGGCATCCGCCTCAGCACGGCTCATAATAAAGATACGACCCTTAGGTCGCCCCGAAATAACCGGTGTAGAAACCGTCTTCTTCCTCTCGGGACATTCATTAAACCTATGCCCCGGTTTTTGACAATTAAAACATACTAGTGGCTTGTGGAAGCAACCAACACCCGGATGAATAGGCCTCTTGCACCGAAAGCACATACGATCTTTAAGATCGTTGTTGTTACTCGGAATAAAGGAACGGTTTCTCTGATTAGCTTGTCCACCCTGGAAGTTTCTCCTCTTGTTTGGAAAAGAGGGAGAAAAGGAAGGTCGAGATGAAGGATATAAAGGTCTCTTGCCCAAGGCATTAGGAGCAACATAAGAAGCACGAGCTTCCTCGGCAATCTCCCTGATAGAACTCTCCGCCCAGATGGCATCATTATAGATCGAGACAAAGGAAGTGGAACCCCTACTGATCTTCCCCTTTATCTGGGGAGAAAGCTTTCCCAGATAAAAGAAAGCCTTGTCTTCCTCTACCCTAATAAGACGAGTGGCATAATGAGCCAACTCATTGAACCTCGTAGTAAACTCCTGAACAGAAAGAAGTCCTTGTTTAAAATCCATGAACTCCTTCAACTTTTGTTGTCTCAACTCATCGGGATAAAACCTCGCTTCCAAGAGCTCACGGAAACGAGCCCACCCGAAATTAGGCTCCAACTTAGCGGTAGGACATGAAAGAGTCCACCACTGATCCGCTTCCTTCTCTAAGAAGTGAGAAGCTAGACGGACCTTGTCCTCTTCAAGGACATCGTAAAGAGAAAAACTCTTCTCCATCTCTCGTAACCACACCGAAAGTTTAACGGGGTCAACTTCGCCATCATAGGTTTTGGCTTGACTCCTCGATAGCTGTGAAGCAACCCACGTATAACTCCCGTGTCTATCACGATCAGGAACAGGAATAGGAATCTGATTAGCCTGCTGGTTTTGCTGGTTCTGCTGGTTTTGGATAATTACGGTAAGAGATGCTAAAATAGTGTTGTCAATCCTCGGAGGCATCTTGCAAAATTAAAACACAGATTAGTACTTATCATTTAGCAAGAACAAAGAGACTACAACATAAATCCTAATCTACCCATCTTACCCTTCTATCTCACGGTTTATTATTTTATTAAGGTCAAGTTATTTATGCACGGGTACACAAACGTGCGTCGGGAGCAAAATAGCTCTGATACCAACTGTGACACCCTCAAATTTGCGGAAAGAAAAAAAATTATTTAAATACATAAAAGAAATATAATAATACATAACGAAGGTGTCATAACATAAAAAGGTCATATACAAAACGGAAATAATATTCTACAAACGAAATGTACAAGACGGGAGACATATCTCCCGTATAAATACGGAAATAAAAGTGTATCTAATAATATACAAACTATGAACCGAATATAGGTCCAAGGTAAAAGACTTCGCTCGCTAGCTCGTCATGTACCCCAAAATATGCATCACCACCTGTTCGACCGCATTAAATATAAACACGGAAGCCACAGTCAGTGGGGAGTAACTCCGAGTTCTCCCAGCCACGAAAT
The DNA here is from genome assembly GCA_022085475.1 of Heliosperma pusillum. NCBI lineage: Eukaryota > Viridiplantae > Streptophyta > Magnoliopsida > Caryophyllales > Caryophyllaceae > Heliosperma > Heliosperma pusillum. The sequence continues at coordinate 1,397 of JAIUZE010008568.1, read as the reverse complement.
GTCGAGTTTAATGAAACATGAAAAACCTAAAAGCAATGTATATAGAAAATACAAAACCTTAACATATATGATATGCTTTTCATGTTATGAAACAGTTAACTAACATATAACCTAGCATATGAAAGCTATCATGTGCATTCGGTAATAAAATATAACTCGAGGTAGGGAAGCTGGTATGCTGGCTCAGCGGTTACCAAGTAACATGGCCCTGATACACTCAAACCCTAATCAACACGTAATCATGTGAATCAGTTAACAATCGGTAATCCAAACTCTATCAATCCTAGCCGGCTTGCATCTCACCTTCTAGAACTCATAGAATCATACAAACATGAAAGACCAATACGTCTACAAACCGGCATAAGTTCTTAGTACGGCGATAGTCTACTTCTGTAACTCGAGGCTATACCACAAGGTAGGAAAACATCCTAGTCCTAGACTGATCAGACCTAGCGACAACAGCTATTCCGTTCCCCGTCCCATGACATAACCGTCTATGAGAAACTCTACTAGGCGACCCCCTAAGCAGAGATGGCTAGTACTTAAGCTGGCTCCAGTCCCAAAACGGATCAGGCAGCCATGCCCGACTTGGATATAAACCCACCAAGCCGAGACACAAAAGCTATCAAGCAGTGAACTCCATATGCTCGTTAAAGATAGTACGGGCCTATCAATGTCATGGTCCAAGCTACTCATTTAGAATTAGAATGGTCAAGATGCCATATATCCATAATTCTCTATGGGTACTTAGTCAACACGACACCAACCATATAAACAAACAGTCACGGGAATACATCCTATCATGTGACTAATTGCATATCAATAATAATCAAATATCATATCGCCTCGTATCTACTAAGGCTAATTCAGTAATTTAAATACAACTTTACTTGAAGACAAATCCCCGACCCGAGTCCCGCGACGGGTCATCAGTCAAATCGGGGCTGACTAGATCTTAGTTTGTCCAAACCCGTTGGATCAAACCGGCTAGAAGCAGAGTCTTTATCACATAGACATAAAATAAACATATTCATTACATGTTATTTTATTACTACTTCTAACATGTGAATTATCATATTATACCCAAAACCCGCTTGACTTAAATGATTTCAACGTAAACTAATCTCGTATTATAATTTCTAACATGTGAGAAATAATAATTTTATGAAAACCTTTTTAATTTAATATTTTACTTATTAATATTTCCCACTTGCTAAATATTACAAAACACGATAAAAATGACGATAACTCAAAAACCGACACGAGTCCCAAGGTGGGACCCACGGGCTGAATTGGGCCGGACCCACATGGGCCTGTTTTGGGCCTCACGGACAGAAATGGGGCTGTTTTGGCCTTTGACTCGATTTTACTAAAAACCGGTTCCTAATATTTCCCGC
>JAIUZE010008566.1:0-45412 GCA_022085475.1 Heliosperma pusillum | reverse complement strand
ATAAACGTGGGTATAATGCTAAACCCACTCACACTACATGTAACTAATTAACAAATTAATAGACTAGATAATTTGACTAATTTTGAATCAATAATTCAACACACTCCCTTGATTCAAAATGTCTTTCTTGTTGTAATGAAGACGTCTTTTAATGAACTTGTGAAGCACTTCTCTCCACCTTGTGATGCACTTCTCATCAACACTTCTCGGTGCACATAATCACCGTTGTATTGGTGCACATAATCACCAACATTCATTTGGAGTCCTTCTCTCCAATACTCTTGTTAGAGCACTTCTCTCCAACTTCTCTTATGGTGCATGTAGGCACCAAATTTATTGTTACAGTGCACTTCTCACCATTCCTTTAAAATAGACTTTCTTCTTCAACAATTTGAGCCATATTTGGCTTCTCTCCGGACCAACAATGTTTTGCTAAATGACCATATTTTTTGCATTTGTGACACTGGGGCTTGCCCTTATGCCAACAATCATCTTCAGTATGACCAAATTTCAGACAATGGTTACATTGGACTCCTTTACCTTTCCCCTTAGAAAATGTTTTTTTGGCTAGAAATGCCCCTTCACCTTTTTCATATTCTTCACCCCGCATAGACCTCCTTTGATCTACAGCACTAAGAGCATTAACTAACTCTCCTAAAGATATTTTGGAAAGGTCTTTGGAATCTTCAAGTGAAGAAATTTTAGACTCATAAATTTCCGAAACCGAGACTAAAATTTTATCAACTACCCTTTCATCGGGAAAACTTTCACCTAATAACCTAATTTGATTAACAATGGCCATAAGCTTACCCACATACTCTTTGATAGTCTCTGATTTTTTCATCCTTTGCATCTCGAATTCCCTCTTAAGATTCAATACTTGCATTAATTTTGTCTGCTCATTGCCTTCAAACTCTTGCTTTAACACCTCCCATGCTTTTTTTGGTGACTCACATGCCATAATAAAAGAAAACATTTCTTCGGAGACAGCGGAATGGATACATGAGAGGGCTCTTGTCGTCTTTGCCTTAACCTCATCATATTTTTTTATTTGGATAAGAGTAGGATTTTCTGGAAGAGGATTAGGCTCATAATCACTCTCAATAACCTCCCATAAATTCAAGGCTTTCAAATGAGATTTCATTTTGATAGACCAAGATTGATAGTTGTCTCTCTTAAGAATGGGATATGAAAGAGATAAATTATTGGATGCCATAAAAAAATTGATTAAGCCCTAGGAATGAACCTGGTGCTCTGATACCACTTTGTTGGGAATAAGAGATGAAAGAAGGCAAAACAAAAGAAATATATTTGGAAATGAATAGCTAATGACTTTGAATTGCGAATAAACCGTACATATTAATGCCTATTATATAGGCTAAGTAGCTAACTAATTCCTAAACTTAAGCTAACTAGTAGGACTACATGCATTGACCATTAACATAACAACTAACCCATGAAACATGAAACATAATATTAAACGTGGGTCTAATGCTAAACCCACTCACACTACATGTAACTAATTAACAAATTAATAGACTAGATAATTTGACTAATTTTGAATCAATAATTCAAAAACTCACATAACAAAGTAATCATGTACATTGCTTTAAGCCTAGGTTAGTCAATAATTACACAAATCATTTATTATGTTCACATGAAAAATGTCAATATATTATATATACAATACTAAATACTTCAATCATTTCTAAGTCAAACGCCATCGATAGTTATTTGAACCAAAGGACTCGCTAAAATCATGTTAACTTGAAAGTCGCAGTTACGAAGTTAACTAAAGGTTTTAATTAACTTGGATATATATGTAGCTTATCACGCACATCGATTTTCTCAACTCAATTTTCTTCTCTACTATTAAAAAAATTGCAACAACATAGAACCAAGATGAATCCGAGGAGGAATTTATGAGACACGTTGTATAGTCAAATCATTAGTAACAATATCTCGTTTTCTAATTCAAAAAATACCATCTGTCCCAATTATTTGTTTGTCTATCATTAAATTACTTCTCACAAAATAAATAAAAAAGCCAAACAAATAATTTGCACAAAGGAGTATTTCGGCATGTAATTGTTTCTACATTATTCTATCTACTAGCTAGAAACGGAAACCTAATCGGTTTTATTATGCTATTTGCATAAACCATAAGATGAGCTCTCATGCACATTCAAGAAGGAGGTCCTGCAAAGAGGACAAGTAAATTGATTCTTATCAACCCATTTCTCGATACATGTCATGTGAAAAACATGACCACATTTAGAGAGTTGGCTAACCAAATCTTCATCCTCAAATTCAACTAAACAAACCGAGCACATCTCGTCGTCGTCTTTGTTGTTGGTGCAAGTAGAACCTTCATGGCTCTTCAAATCCTTGTAATTGCATATCGGAAGGTCAATGTGGCACGTTGTTTCGCTCGAATCGACACCTCTTTTTGAGCAGTATGAGCATTCTACGTGGTGGTGGTGCATGCAAATGATGAACCCTAAAATGTTTAGTAGAACGCCTTTTATACGTAGAAATGGTGTGTAAATGCATGTGTAGAACATAACGGTTGCCATGCACAATTTTGATCCATATACAAAGAAAATCATCTTTTTTTTATGAAATGTTTTTTTTTTTTTTTTTTCCAAATCGTTATTTTGTTTTGGAAATTTTGTAAGAAATTTATGTTTTTGAATGTTTTTTTAGCAGAATATGTTTTTGTATTGACTAAGAATATTTGGATGATATATGAATGAAGAAGGGATGAGTGATCCCTTTATATAGGGATTAAGGTAGAGTTAAAGTCAACCACCATTAATTAATTAATTAACATAGTATTTGGAGAACATAACATAATATATACGAGTATCTTATAAACCAAGTAAACTCTGACTTTTGGGTGGTGGAAGGACTATTTGTTTATTTATTTTATGTATATTATATGCTTGAAATATGCTGACTTAGCTTATAATATGGTGCTCTCAAGTCATATATATATATATAGGGTTAGCATAATAAAATATTACGAAGTACGAGTATTAATTTATAATCTGAATCAACATCAAAGTTTTGAACCGTAAGATCAGGGGACGGTGCCGACCCCACATTCTACTTATAGTTCTTAGTTTCTTACAAACTTGGGTGCAAGTAAACGGCACTTATGCTTCCTACGAACGTAAAGCAGGAGGTACAACCGTACAAACGAATGTAATGGTCGAATTTATTTGTTGCGAATATTTGATCAAGGAAGAATATATTTTTATTGATTGAATATTTGAATGCTTAATATTTAACTTGCTAGCAACTAACCATGAAGTAATATATATTTTTCTGTTTTTTGCATTGACAAAAACTCATTTGATTGACTTTGAAAGTTTAAAGTTATCCACATTTTGTAAGTCCGAGAACCAAGAGGAATAATACACGTAAACACAAAATTTAGTTTGCAACAAAGAATGTGTTTTATTTAGAAATTGTAAACAAATCGTCAAAATCGCTTTATAACAGTTAAAATAAAGATATATAAAATGTATCATATCGTAAAAATATGCATCATAATTATTCAGAATTACACATGTCAAAAGATGACTGACTTGAAAACCGACCAAATACTTCGTTTAACGTTTGATGAATCTAATACGAAAAACGTTGCAATATTGAAAATATCAAACAAAAAATGCTTATTCTTACTAATAGCATGTGTTGATCTAGATAATTATAATAAAATAAGCATAATTATATGTTTTTATTCTAACCCGTTCCTGACTCGAGACCCGAGCTGAATATAACCCTGTTATCTCTGTATATTACAAACCCAAAATTTACCCGAACCCAAAACCCGACTGGGCAACCCGTTTGACAGGTATACATCATAACCAGTGAGCAAAGTAATTTCTTTCGGGTAGTAACTTTACCCCAAACGCATTCTAATAATAAGTTTAGCGGTAAGTGGTTAAAAAACAATACACATGGCTGATGATTAGTAGATGGTAATAGATGAACATGGCGTCTATTTAGAGCTTTAGATCATGGGAATAATGCTCATAAGTCATAATAAGCTAATACTTTATTATGGAGAGGAAGTCAAAATCTAATTTTTTCATGTTGCTCTTATTAGTTTCAATTTTGACTTTCTTATATATTCATTAGAAAATAAAAGAGAAACTAAGGGCGGCCTGAAAAGCTTTGACCAAGTACGGAGGCATGTATGAGTACATTACCATGGGTTATATTTAAACAATGTTTAGGAACACTATTGGATTAAATGACAAAGTTACCAAACTTTTTATTACAACCAAATTGTTTTTATTACACTCATTTGTAAAGTTACCCAGCTTTTGTTTTATAAAGTTACTGAGTTATTTAGAATGTTAGGTCAATTATTACTTCGTAAAAAAGTTCAATTCCTTTACAAAGTTACTAAGCTAACTATATAATTGTGCTGGATAATTTATTAAAAGAACTCGCTAAATCACTAACTTGCTTCGTAACTTCTATTTGAATATAATAACAGCGTTCCCATAAGAATGTGCAACAAAACGACCAAAATTAACCAATAAAAAAAATGAGTGGGGAGTATCGGGTCACTCGGGTCGGTGACGGGTCGGGTCAAGGCGGGTTGGGTCATTCGGAGTCGGGTTGTGTTGGGTGAGTGATGATGAGTTCAGGTTGATTACAGTTCTTGTCGAGTAATCTTTGGGTCGGGCATCAGCGGAAGACAAGTATGTTCAAGTCATTAGCGGGTCAATACTAGACCGGGTTATCAGCATATAATATTTATCTTATATATGTATTTTGTTTTTGATGGGTTATATTTAAACAATGTGTAGGTATCTTAATTGTAGTTTTAAGTGAAAATAATTATGATAAATATCAATTTGGTCCCATTTAAACCATTATTAAGCTAGTTCATTACGGATCATCGATCGGGCGGAGTCAATATCGGGTCTCAGGTCATTTCCATGTTGGAAAAAATAATACTCGTATCGATTATCAGGTTAGGCTTGAGCCGATTTCGGTTCCCCAATTTCGGATTTTATCGGGTTGGATCATCTTTACATTATTGAGGGCTACCATACACCAAGGTTCCCCAATTATTGACAAACCTTTACAAGTTCTAACACCCCCATACACCAAGGTGCCTTACAAGACCCCCTTAGTACATGGGAGGGCTATCATCTCGGTTGCCCAACGTAGTACATACCAATTCAAGCGATAAAGAAAACAACATTTATTTAATCAATGTTTAAATATCAATACTTCGTCTCAAACTAGACGGCATACCGTCGAGACAAGTAATCCAAAATGACAATCATACTATAAAGTAAAGTAATGTCTATTGCACGACTCTAGTAGACTCCGCGGAAGCTATGACTCGATAGTGGTGATCCCCTTAACATCCCAGTGCAGCTCACTAAATTACCTGTTGATCACCTGCTCCCCATTTCCCAATATATCATCACAGTATTGTAAAATAATAACGGGGTCAGTATTCGCATATACCGACCAACGTATAAGATAAGCACAAGGGAAAGAGAAACAAGAGGGCCACCGCAGCGGACACCTCAGTAGACTCAGGTTACCATCCCTGCTCTACAAAACCACCTATTGACCCAGGTGCGCATCCATAGGCGTCGAACTTCCATCTCGCCACAACAATATAAACCCAGATCATTAATGTGAAGATCCCCCACGTGGCGCGATAATCACGGGGGTGAACTCGGAGCGTGACCTGTCTTGCAACAGGATCACCAAACTATAGTATCCATAGTAACCATCGACAACAACTCCCTAATCTCCATAATCGTCACAGCAGTGACCAACAATATCCATTACATATCAAATATCATATATAACAAATCAACAATCTCATGCCATCAATTAGCATAAACAGATAGTGAGTAGGAAACCCTACCTTATAGCAAATCCACAGCAAATCACAATCATTACATCAACAATCTTCTTTTATGAATTCCTTCCCCTAACAATGCAATTAACATAACTAATACTAACCCTTGTTTCCCTTTCTCCCGAATCAATTATGGTTATATAACTTAATACAAACAATCAATCATAATCAATAGTGCTTACCAAGCAATCAATCGACGTATCAAAAGATCAGATCCGGCACGAGATGATGAAAAGTTTCTTGACGAATTAGGGAGAGTTTTGAGAGAGTAGAGTTTTGTAATTAAGAACGACGTAAACTGAATTATGAAAAACTAATTCCTCTTTTTAACCTTAAATCAACCGTCCGACTAAACCCTGAAATCCGTCGTACTCGGTCGAGTACGACTCACTCGGTCGAGTGCCAATGTCACTCGACCGAGTACGCGAGATCAGAATCCAACCTAAGATACATCAGCCTAATCCACTTGGTCGAGCAGCGTGTACTCGGCCGAGTACATATTATACTCGGTCGAGTAAGCCCTACTCGACCGAGCCACCCCAACACATAGATATACAGAGTATTACACAAGTAGCTCTCTAAGATAAATTGACCGGTTAAGATACAAATGGGGTGAATCGGTAAAGTTAAACGAAAGGTGGAGAGTAAATCCGATACACAATGTTAGTTCAATCCCCTATATATTACTTAGAACAATAATAATATGTTTCCTCCTTACAAAAGTTAGTAAATTACTAATCCAAATCTAGTGTACTTTGATTTTTACTAATGTTAAAATTTTTTAATGAGATAATATTAAATCAAGGTGTTCATTTGATCATCATATATGAATAACTTTGTGTCAGGTGATTTCAGGTAAGGGTCACTTGAATGGAACCATTTCAAGATTAGTGATGATTGTATTAATAGATTTCACTAAGAAGTGTTTTTGCAAAAATGTATATTTACAAGGAAGTGTTTTACAATTGGACACGGAAAGCACAAATAAGATTATATCTCTAGTTGTATAATAGTATTGTAACACCAATGTATATCTAATCGAGTTTATGTATATTTTTTCCGAGCTTGCTTAAAGTTCAGTTTTTTTAATGTGTTCATAAACTTTAAAGTTAAACTCATAATCTTGACAACAAAACTCGAAAATTTTATTATACAACTCATAAACTACAATATCAGTTATACTACAACTAGTTGTATAGTCTATGAACCAGACCGAAAGGGTAATATCTTAAAGGACACACCAAAATTCATTTAATTAATTACTAATTAAAGACTTGATCACAAAACCGCCCAACAACCAAGTCCACGGCCCCTTGGATGTATATCAAACCATTTTACTCCAACTAAGGTCTAACATTGTTTATAGAAAAGACCGACCAAATCACCAAAGATCTTCTTAGGCTTTAAATATTCCAAGATTTATGGTCCAAGGTGATAAACTAATAGCATACCTTTTTGCAGCAAATGCATACAGCATATCATTATTATAGTTGGTCTCTTTTATGACGGTTACAAGCTTATGACGGACTAAATGTGACCATTTTATGATAAAAAGTAATCATCCATAAAATGTTACCAGTCATATAATGGTTACATTTTACATAAAAATGGTCACATTTGCTCCGTCACGAGCTTGTGACGAAAAGTGCCCGCCACAAATGGGAATTTATGCCATTATTAAGTATCAAGAAGACCTAGCCTCCATCAAATGATGACACACCACGTGGCCTGCACATTACAACAAACAATAACAACATTACCCAATTTAGATGACTTTCTGTTAACGCTTAATTTAATAAGGTACTAAATTTATTAGTTAAGGGCAATTGGACTTGGTGTTTGGCAATATATATTGAGCTCAGTACGTTATATATTCTAACAGTCTTATCCACCCGGCCAAGGTAAATAAGAGTATTACTCTCTCGATTTCCCGAGATCGTGTAATAAAAAATATCATAATGAAACAACTCAAAGATAAATCTAATAATTATTACAAATTAATGGTAACTCCCCCAAATCATAATTACAAGTCTCAAGTGTCGAAACCCAATAACAAATGGTTTGAAGTAAACAACGGAAAACTATACAAGCTAACAATATATTTACCAAAAACTCGACTCGACGCTCCCATAAATAAATCGGTCGACCAAGCCCCACCACATGCATAATCCTTCAATCTCAGGCTATTACTGCAACACTAGTCTACTCACCACAAGACTGGAAATGTCAAGTGGATCACAGTAGATAGATTTTTAAAAGACATCACAAGAAAGCAAACACGTCAACCAAAGGTTGAGTAGAGAAACACATACACATTCTTAGTAACACAAGTGACGATGTCCTCAACAATCATACATATGCACAGATATAACAATCAAAAATAGCCTCCTATGGAATGTTTTAACCGTTGAAAAATTGGTTAATGGTGGGTTTATACTAAAGCTAATAATCTATTGGTGAAATGGGTTTATCAAATCTATATAAAGGGCCTTAAGGCTCTTTCTGTAACAGCTTAGGGTCATGATATCTTCTTTGACGATGCGGGTAGATTGGAGATGAGTGGAGTACTTACAAGCCTAGCTCTGATGCTGCTTGAGGTTGGAAGAACACTAATAAAGTGAAGGAGATTTTTAGAGATGGTTACACTAAGAAAAGTAACCCTATGGGATTTTCTATTCGAGGGGGGTATGAATGGCTGCGCTCTAAAGCTCAACCTGTCACTTGGTATAAACAGGTTTTGAGCTCCCATAATATCCCTAAACATTGCTTTGTTTTGTGGCTTATTAATAGAATTGCCTTTCAAACCAAGGTTTGCAAATTTGTGAAGATGCACTCTGCTGGTTATGTAACACAGAATCAGAAATTCACACTCACTTGTTTCAGACATGTGAGTATAGCAGAATACTAGCTTTGAACCCGTGCCCGCACGGGACGATCTTCATAATTGCATTATAAATATTGTAAATATTGTAATTGTCATATAATAAAAAAAAAACATTTTATGTGCCTCTAGGCGAGTATAAAGTAATAAAAATTTGTATATGCAACATCATATAATAACTATCATACCCTAAAAGCATACCCGATGTGCATCACGTTCACTTTATAAGCCTGCTTTTCGTATTTCTCAAACAAAAAAAAGGCAACTTGACTCAACTTTTCCATCTACTATTTTATACATTTAACTTTTGCCTTCTAAATTACTAAATTATTATGATTTTCATTCTTTTAGCAAAATTCGTGTTGATTCAATCAATTTATATCATCAGTAGTGGATAAAGCTTGATGGAACATTAAATTTATCAAAGCTAAAGAAGAATTTATTCGAGTTTGATGCTTGAGGTGAATATTATATGGGTACGATGTAAACCCATTATTTGACTACCATTCATCGGTACAATGTTTGAAACCCTTCTCACATCATTCTCCAAGAGATTTTATTAAATGTATTTCAAAAACTATTGTTTTCCAATACATCAAAATTCATCTGGCTGCCCGACTTAATTAGCTTGAGTTTTGTCTAAATTGTAACGACTGTCTTTATCACCTCATATGTCAAACCTGTGTTACAGATTAGATTTATTTATTTAATCAAGGATATACATGCTTTATACCTTTTTATTCATTTACATAATTTCGTGTTATCACATAAGTTGTATTTCCAAGAATTTATAATGTTTTAAAATTAAAATAACATACTCCCTCCACTCTTTTTTTCTTCTTCAAAATTTATCTCATTTTTATTATTCTCTTTCTATATTTAGTATGAAAAATTAGTTGTGACTCTCTTACTCCTTAGAAGTCAGCTGTGAAGAAATTCTCTACCCATATAATTGCTACCGAGTTATGGAATGGTATGTTTAGGTAGAATTTAAGGGATTTTTACACTAGTTTATCGTAAAACCGCCTTACTTAAGATAATTAGCATATACAACATGTTATAAATTTTTATTTTAAAATAAATATAAATAATTCTATAAAAATAAATTTTTACTTTTATAATCATAAAATCGGTTTTTCTAAAATGTGCACTTAGTCCACATGATACAGACTGTAAGGGATTTTTATACAGAAGTTATGGAATGGTATTTTTAGGTAGAATGTAAGGGATTTTTACACTAATTTATCGTAAAACTCCCTTACATTAGATAATTAGCATATACAACATGTTATAAATTTTTATTTTAAAATAAATATAAATAATTCTATAAAAATAAATTTTTACTTTTATAATTATAAAATAGGTTTTTCTAAAATGTGCACTTAGGCTACGACAATGTATTAGGGAGTATAATAACTGTAAAACGCATGGGAAGGGTAGTTATCGGAAATACTATAAAACATTTTTTGCTATTTGAACATTCCATCACTCTCCTATACAATGGTCTCATCCTGTGCTTTGTTTTTTTCAAAATGTGACTACTTTTTGGTAAATAGTGATTACCTTGAAAAAAACATTTTTTAATTATAAAAAGTGGTATTATTTATAGAAAAATGGTCACTATTAGTAAAAAAAAGTAGTCACTATTAGTTGGTTGTACCATGCGACGGTCTTAATATTTTATCCACTTAACACAAAGTATGAAACTAACATATGAACTGATGAACACGGCCAAAAGTAAATAGCAGCGCCCATCAACTTAGAGCACCTTAGAAAGCAAGCTTTCATATAAACATAGTATGGAGTACTAATTTCACAGTTGCACAGATTTTAGAATCATAACATTAGCAATGATTGAACCACTCATATCATAACATGCTTTCTACTCTGTAGATTCATTAGTGAGATCATCGATTCCTTCAGCCGTCAATTCATGTCTCCGGTCTTAATGTCAGCGACTCCGGCGTTCGATTTTTTAGCGATTTTACTGGTAGCCCATTTAACATATATGCTTGATTACATCGCTTTTTACGACAGAGGCACACTGCATGGCGCTTCTTGACAAAATATCTAATTAATCTTCTATGATTATTCTTCAATGATTACTTAACAACTTTCGGAATGAATGATGAAGATAAAAGAGAATTGAAAGGATTTTGGAAAAATCAGAAAGGAGAATGTAGAAATGTTAGAAAATCCTCCGTTTTAATAGGAGTAATGTTTTTTTATTTAAATCATAACTGACTAATGGCCTGTTTGGCAAACTTCGAGTTCCCAAACCCTACCAAAACAAAATTTACTTCTCTTAACAAAAATGAATCAAACGAAATTTATTGTAAGTTTTTACGTTTATTTAATTGAATTCAATCATCATAACTGATTGATGTGTAGTTAGATATTGACTTGATATTTTAGGTAGTGGAATATATTTTCTCCATAATTAATGTAGTTTCCATAATTAATATTTAAAATTGGTATTTAATATATATTTTTTATTTTTTAATGGCAGAATTAATATACCATAATTAAGATGATACTAACCGTAGCAATAGTAATTGTCACGTGTCATATGATAAGCCTATTGACACGTGGCATATAATAAGGCTGATGACTTCAGCTTTAATATTATATATGATTGACAGGAAATGGCGTTGAAATGTAGAGTTCAGGTGCCTAGCAATAATATCTTTAAATGGATTAAGGCTAACCAATGGTCCAAGTTCAGGAAAAAGGTAATACTAGTTGTGTTTGCTGCAGTATGGTACAATATATGGATGGAACGGAACAATGCTAGGGTAAATGGCTTTGTCCAGATCCTAGTATTATGGTGACTCAAATCCCGCAGCTAGTCAGATCAAAGATGTCATCGAGGTGGAAAACTCATATTCAACAAATTGATAAAGATTGGTTTTGTAACTTAATGAACTAATGTATTTGTCTTTACATTTGTTTGAGTAGCTTGTAATATAATTTTTTGTTTAAGCTTAATGGAATTGCTTACTTTCTACCAAAAAAAAAAAAACAATCGAGTCCAAACAACACATCACATGAGATCATCTCAAACACAATTAAGGGTCCTTGCTACAAATCACAAGGCATCTCGATGCTTGCTACAAATCACAAGGTATTAATTTAGTCAAGCTACTCCCTAGACCATGGAACGTGCACGTCCTCTCTAGTGGTGGACCGACTAGAGGAGGCTCCTGGTGTCCCTCCGTGTACGTCGGCGACACAAGGGATCTAGCTACCCGTACCAGTTCAATAAATATCAATATCTCATATTCTCATATAAGAGAATGCATCATCATAGATCATACAACTATCATGGACAAAGCCACAAGCATCACAATCACACAAGTACATCGACAAGCTTAAGTAGAGGAATCACTATCTTTTGCAAAAGTTGACCAGAGGTTAACGCTAGAACACTTCATCTACAAAGTCGGCTCCTATAATCACGATAATAATACACAATCACACTCCATTATCTTCTAATTATCTATTTACTTGATAATAAACCAAAACTCCCAAACCAGGCCTTACCAATCAAACTCTAGGTCAACAAATAGGGAAAGCCAACCCTAATTTGAGTTCAAGACTTCAGGTTTAGGAACAGTAATGAGTTTCCCCCAAATTCCTAGGTCTAAGTATGTTATCCCTAGTATAGTAAGAACAATTCACTCTACATTATACACTCAGCCTACTTAGGAAAGATTAGGGCAACATAAATTAGACCGGTAATGCTAACATACTAAAATTAAGAGAGAAATGAAATTAGAAGATTGTTGAAGGAGATCTAGGGTTCACAAGGTGTTTAGGGTACAGATTGAGGATTTTTAGTGTGTTTTGATGGTTGGATATGATAGATATGACTGATACAAGTCTTATATAGTAGCCTATAAACTAACCCACGATGTTAGAAAAGAACAAAGTAAGAAACACGTGCCAAGATTTCTGCAACTCGGTCGAGTAGCTCGGGGTACTTGACCGAGTGGCACTTACTTGGTCAAGGGCCCTACTTAGTCGGTCGAGTGGTTTACAAGCATATGCCTCCCTAAATGCTTCCCTTGCCCTACTCGGTCGAGTACCCTAGTGTATCGGCCGAGTTAGGTCTATTAGGTTAGGTAATCCCTCTAAATAGATACAGAGTATTACAATCTACCCTCCTTAAAAAATGAACTTATTCCTCAAAATTTGCACATCGATCCTACTCAACAATAAGACTACTTGATAACCGACACAAGGTGACTGAGTCTCACTCTATATATATTACTTGTCAAAGCTACTAACCATGCGACGACCTTACTCTTACTAGTTGAGTTATCATAATGAAGTGGGATTTTATCATGTCTCCCTACCCCCTAAAAACAAGGTTACGCCTTGTAACCAAAACAAACCTTCTAAAAAAGGTGAGGGAATCTCTCTGTTGGCCTCCTCGACCTCCCACACCGCTTCTGCCACGTTGTGGTTGATCCAAAGTACCTTCACTAATGTTGTTTCTTCATTCCTTGTCTTTCTTAATTTCCGGTCAATGATTTCCTTTGCCACCTCTTCGTAGGTCAAAGCGTCGTTGAGTTGTATAGGCTCCGCCTCGATGATGTGTGATGGGTCGCTCACATATTTTCTTATTATACACACGGAATCATTATGAACCTTATCAAGTGTCGAAGGAAATACTAACCGATATGCAACTTTCCACACCATTTCCAATATCTCAAAAGCCCCTATAAACTTTGGCTCAACTTGCCCTTATTGCCGAACCTCATTACACCCCTCATTGCCAAAACCTTCAATAACACCTTGTCCCCTACCGCAAACTCAACGTCTGTACGCTTTAAGTCCGCATAGCTCTTTCGCCTATCTTGTGCTGCCCTCATCTTTTGTCAGATTATTTTGACTTTCTCAATCATGTCTTAATCATTTGCGGCCCTAATACCACCGCTCCATTATCCAAACAACACGACTCCTACACTTTCTCCCATACAAGGCTTCAAATAGGGCTATGCCAATATGTAGATACCTTAGTATGCGTATCCTAAAAACCCACCCGATGATGATCAGACAAGCATCTTTTCTTTATGTCGATATTTATGACGTTTCATAGGTCGGTTAATAAATAATATACTGAACATTTATATCACCCCTTTTATTGTCATCTATATGGCAATACAGTCGTTTTTTTTACATTAATTAGAGATTTGGAGTTCGGGTAAAAAATCGTCTCCCTTTGCAGAATACCGGCTTTTTACGAGATAAAATATTCCAGAAACCACCAATTAATGTTTTATTAGTCTAAGAGTTCGACACACTAACCGGTCTCTATCTAATAATATAAAAATCTATCTCTTTCACATCATTATCTCCAATCACGCGTATTCTTGCGACAGTAGGAACCCTCCTTAAAAAAGACGCGCAAAGTGTTGCGCCTCTTCTAAGGAATGCAGCCAGTGGTGCACCGCTTCTAAGGAGATGTTTCTAGCTGTTAAAGTTTGAGTGAAACTCCTCACCTATTTTGTTATAAATAGTGGCCTTCGACCTCCACTTCTTTTTTCTCTCTTTGCATTCTAGACCTTGCTACTACTCTTTTGCAATTACGTTCTTGATCATTCGACCATGTTAGCTCGATTCCTATCGAGTTCCTGCGTCGTTTGCATAAACCTACCAATTCGACCCCTACACTTAATCAATATTATTCTAAATCCTTGCATAATATCAAGGGAGCTCACGTTGTATAGTCTCGATAATCACTAAGAACAGACTTTTAGTCAATTTGTGACGCTAACATGTAAATATGACGGTGTAATAATCCTCTTTTAATATGTTTTATTTTATTTCATATTTATTATTCACGTATAAACATTGCATAGACTTAAAATCACCTTTTTCTTCTTTAAAAAACCGTCTTTGAACAAACATAACCCATGCGGCTCTTTAAACTGACGCATCAACAGATGCGCCACTTACAAGTGACCCATCCCTTCTTGCGCCTCTTCTAAGGGGTTTGACTATGTTCTTCTTTTCTAGTTGCCTCATTTTGCGTGCTCCATGACAAGTCGCTTCATTTAATCAAATTGTCTTCTTTGTTCCTTTTTTATATTATAGTTATAATATTATAATCTTTTAATCACTCTTTGGATCGCCAATAGTTGATGTTGGATGATTTGATCTGCATAATTATACATTGATAGCCTAATGCTCGATATTAGCACATTTCTCATGTTTACTTTTTTAGTCTAATCCGATAATAATGATGATCACTATTTATACACATATTTTATGCTTCCCTTAGTTACATATAACTTGATTTACCGTCTTTCCTTGCTTATTTCTATGCTATTTTTGCTAGAATATCGATTCTGCCGCTTCTGTTATGTTTTAATGCAGATTGGATGCATTTGGAGCTTTTTGAGTAGATATGAAGCATTGCGAAGTCGGATCGTAGAAGGTTAGGCACGGAAATCGAGAACGAAAGAGAAGAAATGAAGAAAATCGAAGAAACAAGCCAAAAGAAGGGATGCTCGACCGAGCATCGCCACTTGCTCGATCAAGTCGTAGTGACTGCTGCTCGATCGAGTAGAATCACTTTGCTCGATCGAGCAACCTAGTTTTTTGACGATTTTCGTATTTTCCTAAACTAGTTTAACCTAATTAATTAGATTTGTATTATAAAAGGAAAGCTCGTCTTTCACAATTAGCTATGCTTTAATATTAGAAACTCAAGTTTTCTTTGCTTTGCCTCTGGATTTTATCATCAAGACGATTGTCTTTAGTTCAAGCTTGTAATCGGTATTCTTTAATCTTCCTTTATTATTCAATTAGCACCTTCTAGTTCTTTAATTATTCTTTGTTACTCCTTTCGTTATTGTTAATCATGTTTGCTTTATTTATTACCGTTGTTATTAATATCGTTATGAGTAGCTAAATTCCTTTCTAGGGTTGAAAGGGGATCTAGGATTGTTAGAAGGGGTAGACTAATTAATTGAATTGCAATTGCATGGTTATCGTTTTAATTCTAGTTGTTTAATTACTGGCCAGGATTAATTAACTAGTCTCGCAAATTAGGATTAACACCGACCGAGTTAAGACTAAGATAGGCTACGATAATTGAATAGAACTAGTTTAATGATAGCGATCGCATATTAAATTGTAGATCTAAAGGGCATAATTGAATCGACCGATCTTGTGACCTTAGATAACTTTATTGCATGATAGTTGATTTCATCCTTACCCCTGAATAATAATCCTAGTGAACCTGAGACCCTAGACTTTAAATCTTATTGTTTTCAACTCTTTTATTGTTATTGTTTGCTATTAGTTTAGAACACAAATCTCAAAACCCCAAAATTGTTACTATAGAGACGAAACTAGTTTAACATATTAGAATACTACCGCCTCCCTGTGGATTTGATACCTTACTTACCGCTGACTATTAGTTAATTGTGATTTAGGTTTATTTTAATTAAGGTGACGCGACTTTACCCTTATCAAATAATTCTAAAATCTCGTCTCAAATTGTCATAAAAATTGTCTAAAACTAATTTCGAAATCAATGAACATAACGAGTCGGACGAGTTCTGGAAAACATAGCATAATACGCTCTTAACAGAGACGCAACCTTTGTTGCGCCTAGTCTAAGGCCGTATTCTAGTCTCCCTTCTGTTCCTTTCAGGCTATTTGACTAATAGAGCCAAACATGCCCTTAGAACGAGCAAAATACTTTGTGTGCCTCTTTTAAAGTCTTATTTACCTCTATTTTGTATTGTCCTAGACGTAGCGTATTTAGGGCCAGCATTAATGAACTGTATTCGTATTATGACTTGTTTTACCTGATATTAGCTTTTTTTTTCAATTATTATATTCTCAAGCTATCCGATGTGTATATTGTTTGAGCATATCTCCTTCATGTTAATTCATTTTATTTTTATTCATAAGTTTAACATTCATGCATATTTCAATTGATAAAGTTAACGGTAATAAACAATGCTTCAATCATAAGTATAGGCGCTATCCAGGGGGCGTGATTTGGTGTCTGATTAAAGGGCTTCCGAATACGTACCCTCACCCCTTACCTGGAATCTATGTGAACATCCGTGTTCGTGAGCATAACGAGAGTCATTCTAGACATAGAATGTTAAGGGACCAATTCCTAGTGTCTATATTATACTTTATGTCTTTACATAGACATAAAGATCGAACGGCTTCCAATTTTCCAAAATAAATTGGTGGTGAATCCTTCATATGCTGGCTTGTTCGTAACTTTTATCGGTTTCAAAGCCTTTTAAATCGGTTAAAAACCCATGACATGTCCCTTCACATGGTTCCATGGGCCAAGTGCCGTCGTGAAGCGATGTCGCGCGGGTGGAGTTGTCCACAATTTGGCGACTTTGCTAGGGATGATACACTTAGAGTTCTTAGACGTAGTCTAGTGTTACCCTTGATGAAACTTGAACAAGTTCTGGAGTGTAAAATACTAAGGTTTACAAGTTTGTATGGATGCTAGACTAGGTTCACTTAAACTGAAAACAACTCAAGTAGAAATGGAGGCTGTTTTAGAGAGATTGGTTTATATTAATTAAAGTTCAAGGGATATGACTTAGAGAAACTCCCCTACAGCAATGCACAAGAGAAGGGACTCAAAGGCTAGTTTTGAGACAGGTTTAAAGTGTTACAACCAAGCACAAACACCCTAAACTAGACTCAAACAGCAAGCAAGTTAACCACAGCAAGGCACAGATATAACTTGACTCACAAGACAAGACACTGATCAAACACCTTGAAGATGTATCAGGCTTGGTTCAAACTACAACTCTTAGCACAAGTTTGATAGATTTGAGGGATTTCTCAAAGTTAATTCATTCATCAAAGTCTACCTTTCAACAACATACAAGACCTTCTTATATAGGGAGACTGATATCTTGTGAACCATTGGATGTATAGATCATCCAAGGGCCAGCTTAGGATCTAAACTACTACAACTGACACTAATTAAGAGCCTTACAATAGGACGAGCTCAACAACTATAAAGTACAGACATAAGACACAAAGAACAGACTGAACAAAAAGCAAAGAAAGCAGTTTTGGAGTTTTCCTGAAATGGAAATCTGTTGTTCTTGTTGTCTTGTTGCTTTGCCTGGATGTGTTGCTGCTCCTTGGGACTCTCTACTCTTATTAGAACTTAGATAAGACCTGCCTTGGACGAAGACAAGTTGACTTAAGCAAAAGGAAGCCACAATCTGACTTGTACCTTCTCTGTTTTAATTGTTTACTGGACTCTAGCTTGGGGTGCTTGTTACTTGTGTTTTTACTAGACTTCAAGAGGGGTTATCCTAGACAAACTTGTAGCTTGGGGGGGTTGGCTTGATGGTAGGCCATGGTGGGGGTGGTTGAGATGCCCTGGTGTACCTCCTTGGTGCAGGGTTTGCTGATGGGTCTGCCTGGTTCTGAATGGCATTGTTTCTGTCTTGTGTGGGAAATGTGGATTGAGTTGGGGCTTGACATGGCTTTCTGAGCCCTGGACTATCTTCCTCAGTGTCTTGGCTTGGCCTGGCTTGAGTTTGGCCTGTCATGGCTTGTTGTTTGGACCTTGTGACTCGAGCTTCCATCTAAGGAGATCTTGGGGTCAGGCTTGTCTTGTTTGTGGCTTGATCATCAAGGCCCCTTGGGTGAGCTCCTGCTGCAGCCTCCCCAGGTTGAAAAGGGCTTGACCTCAAGCCTGTGTCTTCCTCTCCCTCAGAGTCTTCATAGAAGGGACTAAGATCCCCAACATTGAATGTTCCATGAACTGCATACTCTCCTGGTAGATCAATTCTGTAGGCATTATGACCTATCTTCTCTATGACTTGAAAAGGACCATCTTCTCTTGGCTCTAGCTTATTCTTTCTCTTGGAAGGGAACCTTTCTTTCCTTAAGTTGATCCACACTAAGTCTCCTGGTGCAAAGTCTTTCTTGGTCTTAGGAACCTTGGCATTCTTCTTGTATAGATCATTAGTTTTCTCAATTTGTTTTCTAACTGATTCATGGAGTTTTAGCATTTGTTCCACCCTTTTCTTGGCATCATATTGGATCTCTGACCTGCACACATTAGACAAATTCAAAGGCGTTAAGGGGTTAGTACCATAGACCACTTCAAAGGGGGAGTGGCATGTGGCTGCTGATGGAGCTCTATTGAAAGAGAACTCTGCTTGAGCTAGCTTTAAGTCCCAATCCTTGAGGGATTTTCTGACTATACACCTCAAGATCCTTCCCAAGGTCTTGTTGGTCACCTCAGTTTGTCCATCTGTTTGAGGATGATGGGAGGTACTAAACAACAACCTAGTGTTAAGCAACTTCCACAATGTTCTCCAGAAATGACTCATAAACTTTGTGTCTCTGTCAGATACAATAGTTCTTGGAACTCCATATAACCTCACCACCTCATCAAGGTATAACTCTGCTACACTCACAACATCCTTAGTTTTCTTACAAGCAATGAAATGTGCCATCTTGCTGAACCTATCCACAACCACCATGATAGAATCTTTCCCTCTTGTTGTCCTAGGCAATGCCACTATGAAATCCATGCTTACATCTTCCCAAGGCCTACATGGGACAGGTAGGGGGGTGTAAGGCCCTGCTTGAAATGAACTCTTGGCCTTTTGACAAACTCCACACCTTCTGAGCACTATTTGGACATCTCCCATCATCTTAGGCCAGTAGAATTGATCCTACAGTATGTCCACAGTTTTCTGAACCCCAAAGTGTCCTCCAAGGTCACTTCCATGCACTTCCTTGATCAGTAGACTCCTATAAGACCCTCTGGGAACACAGAGCTTGTTTCCCTTGAACAGGAATCCATTTTGTAGAGTGTAGGGTGAATCAATGGTCTTTGTACCCTCTTTCTGTGCTAACCAATCTTCTGCAAAGTCTGGATCTTCTTGATACATGTCCTTTATGAACTCAAAGCCAAGAACCCTTTGCTCCATGATTGATAGCAGAGTGTACCTCCTAGACAATGCATCAGCCACCACATTTTGTTTGCCCTCTTTGTATTTGCTAGAAAAGGTGAATGACTGGAGGAACTCCACCCACTTAGCATGCCTATGACTGAGCTTATGTTGCCCTCCTATGTACTTCAATGCCTCATGATCAGAGTGTAAGACAAAAGGCTTGGGCTTCAAGTAATGGCTCCAATGCCTCAGAGCTCTGACAAGAGCATAGAACTCTTTGTCATATGTAGAATAGCTCAGCTTAGCTCCACTTAGCTTCTCACTGAAATAAGCTACAGGTTTCTTCTCTTGGATAAGGACAGCTCCAATTCCTACTCCACTTGCATCACATTCAACCTCAAATAGGTTGTTAAAGTCTGGCAACCTGAGGATAGGTGCACTGCACAAGAGTTTCTTCATGTGTTTGAAAGCCTGCAAAGCATTCTCAGTCCAAGTGAACTCTCCCTTCTTCATGCATTCAGTGAGGGGTGCTGCAATGGTGCTGAAATTCTTAATGAATCTTCTGTAGAAGGATGCTAAGCCATGGAATCCTCTTACTTCTGTGATATTCCTAGGAACAGGCCAAGACTGAACTGCACTGATCTTGTCTTGATCCACTGAAATGCCTCTACCAGACACCACATATCCTAGAAACTTGACTTCTTCAGTCATAAAGGTGCATTTCTCAAGCTTCCTAAAGAGTTTACTCTCCTTAAGTATCTCAAACACAGCCTCAAGATGCCTCAAATGATCATTCTTGCTCTTGCTGTAGATGAGAATATCATCAAAGTATACCACCACAAATCTCCCTAGGCAAGGCCTAAGCACTTCTGTCATCAATCTCATGAAGGTACTTGGGGCATTTGACAGGCCAAAGGGCATGACAAGCCACTCATAAAGGCCATGCTTTGTTTTGAAGGCTGTCTTCCACTCATCTCCTTCCCTGATCCTCAATTGATGGTAACCTTGCCTCAAATCAATCTTAGAAAAGAACCTTGAACCACTCAGCTCATCCAACATGTCATCAAGTCTAGGTATAGGGAACCTGTACTTGACTGTGATGTTATTGATAGCCCTGCTATCTATGCACATCCTCCAAGTCCCATCCTTCTTAGGAACCAACAATGCAGGCACAGCACAAGGGCTTAATGACTCCCTCACAAATCCTTTACTCATCAACTCTCCAACTTGCTTCTGCAGCTCTTGTGTAGCCTTAGGATCACATCTATAGGCTGGTCTATTAGGTAGTACAGACCCTGGCACAAGGTCTATCTGGTGTTCAATTCCTCTTAAAGGGGGTAAGCCATCAGGAAGTTCCTCTGGGAACACTTCCTTGAACTGATCAATGAGGGGCTTAACTTCTACAGGGATTACCTTAGATTCCCCTTCCTGAACTTCCTTTGATAGCAGCATCAATATAGGTTGCTCTTTAGTACATTCTTTGACCATTGCTGATTCAGATAGAAACGAGACTCCACTAAAATCTTCAGCCATACTAGGACTCCCATAGCTCTTCTGATGTGGTGGCAAGGGGGCTAATGTCACCTTCCTGCTCCCATGCTTGAAGGAATAGGTGTTGCTTCTTCCTTGGTGTATGGAGCTTTTATCAAACTCCCATGGCCTTCCTAATAGCAAGTGACAGGCATCCATTGGAACCACATCACACAATACTTCATCCTTGTACACACTTCCAATGGAGAAAGGGACCATACATTGCTTATCCACCTTAACCTCTGCTCCCTTACTCAGCCACCTCAACTTATAGGGGTGAGGGTGATCTTGAGTGCTCAACTTCAGCTTATCAACCATAGTAACAGAGGCCACATTGGTACAACTACCTCCATCTATAATAAGGTTACAAACCCTCCCTTGTATGGTACATCTGCTCCTGAAAATGAGGGACCTTTGATCCTCCTCCAAAGGTATCTGTTGTGAATGCATTACTCTCCATAGGACCAAGCTGTGGCCTGTGTCAGGGAGTGCCACTATTGCCTCCTGACTAGACTCTTCTTCCTCACTCACCACTTCTTCAACCTCAGGCTCATCCCTCTCATACTCAACTAGACCTTCTTTCTCCCAAGTCTCAACCTCCATTATAGTTAAGGTCTTCTTAGAAGGGCAATCCTTCCTGAAATGTCCATAGCCTTGACATTGGAAACACCTAATTCTGTTCTCAGTCAATGAAGTGCTTGGCTTTTGACCCATGATGCCTTTTCCCTTGTCTAAGGTCGGTGGGGGTGCTGTCTTAGGGGCATCCATGGTTCTCAACCCACTATAAGGTCTGGTTTGAAAAGGCCTAAGAGGTTTTGGTGTAACAGGCTTAGTCTTCCCTATCTTTTCAATTCTCAGAGATAAGTTGACAACATCATCAAATGACCACAGAGGTTGCATCCTAACCTTGTTAGCAATGTTCTTATCTAGACCCTCTAAGTACCTAGCAATCCTTTGCTCAGGTTTCTCATTTATATCACACTGCAAGGTGAGTTGTTCAAACTCCCTCAGATAAGATTCAACAGGTTTGTCTCCTTGTTTCAACTTAGACAATTTGATAAATAGATCCTGGGTGTAATCCTTAGCAACAAACTTGTCTAGTAGTTTCTTTTCAGTTTAGTCCAAGACTTGATGGGTTCTTTCCCTTCCCTAGCCCTTAACCCTTTCATGGTTTCATACCAAAGGGAAGCATACCCTTTCAGTTTAAGGATGGCTACTTTAAAAGACTTAGAATCATTATATCCTTTGTACTCAAAGATCCTTTCTCTTTCTCTTAACCATTCTAACAAATCATCAGGATTAAGACTACCCGAAAACTCAGAGATATCTACCTTAAGATGCTTGTCTATGTGCCTGTGGATGGAAGCTCTGCTCCTTGTTGAGTCATCTGAGTCTGGATACTCTTCATCATCAGGTGGCCTTCCTCTGCCTCCTCCTTGGCCTCTTCCACGTCCTCTGCCTCTTCCTTCAGCAAACAACTGGTTGCCTATTACCTGATCCAAGGCTCTGGTTAGGGTGGTTACAATCCCAGCCAGGTCCTCCATCTTTGCTTCTACTCCTGCCAGTCTCTCTTCACTCATTGGGCTATTTTTGTGTTTTTAAATGTAGTTAGGGAAAATGAACTCACTAAGACTCTCAACCAAAGCTCTGATAACCAATTTGGAGTGTAAACTACTAAGGTTTACAAGTTTTGATGGATGCTAGACTAGGTTCACTTAAACTGAAAACAACTCAAGTAGAAATGGAGGCTGTTTTAGAGAGATTGGTTTATATTAATTAAAGTTCAAGGGATATGACTTAGATAAACTCCCCTACAACAATGCACAAGAGAAGGGACTCAAAGACTAGTTTTGAGACAGGTTTAAAGTGTTACAGCCCAGCACAAACACCCTAGACTAGACTCAAACAGCAAGCAAGTTAACCACAGCAAGACACAGATATAACTTGACTCACAAGACAAGACACTGATCAAACACCTTGAAGATGTATCAGGCTTGGTTCAAACTACAGCTCTTAGCACAAGTTTGATAGATTTGAGGGATTTCTCAAAGTTAATTCATTCATCAAAGTCTACCTTTCAACAACATACAAGACCTCCTTATATAGTGAGGCTGATATCTTGTGAACCATTGGATGTATAGATCATCCAAGGGCCGGCTTAGGATCTAAACTGCTATAACTGACACTAATTAAGAGCCTTACAATAGGACAAGCTCAACAACTATAAAGTACAGACATAAGACACAAAGAACAGACTGAACAAAAAGCAAATAAAGCAGTTTTGGAGTTTTCCTGAAATGGAAATCTGTTGTTCTTGTTGTCTTGTTGCTTTGCCTGGACGTGTTGCTGCTCCTTGGGACTCTCTACTCTTATTAGAACTTAGATAAGACCTGCCTTGGACGAAGACAAGTTGACTTAAGTAAAAGGAAGCCACAATCGGACTTGTACCTTCTCTATTTTAATTGTTTACTGGACTCTAGCTTGGGGGTGCTTGTTACTTGTGTTTTTACTAGACTTCAAGAGGGGTTATCCTGGACAAACTTGTATCTTGGGGGGTTGGCTTGATGGTAGGCCATGGTGGGGGTGGTTGAGATGCCCTAGTGTACCTCCTTGGTGCAGGGTTTGCTAATGGGTCTGCCTGCATCTGAATGGCATTGTTTCTGTCTTGTGTGGGAAATGTGGATTGAGTTGGGGCTTGACATGGCTTGCTGAGCCCTGGACTATCTTCCTCAGTGGCGTGGCTTGGCCTGGCTTGAGTTTGGCCTATCATGGCTTGTTGTTTGGACCTTGTGACTCGAGCTTCCATCTGAGGAGATCTTGGGGTCAGGCTTGTCTTGTTTGTGGCTTGATCATCAAGGCCCCTTGGGTGAGCTTCTTCTGCAAGTTCGGTACTTAATTTACCATTCGACATTATCAATTGTCATACGCGGTCTTCCTAGACTCGAATTCTAGCCTTCTTAGGCTCTTAACCCAACTCAACTCGACTAATCGTCCCGTGACGATGAAACATATTCTTATTTGTCTTCTAGTGAATGGATAGCAATCTATGTCAAGCACACTATGATACCCACTAATATTAGTATCAAGAAATTTCATTACTCGTGTGAATGGAACTAGGATATAGCCTTACTCATGTTTGGCATCTCTTCTCCACAGATCGGGGTTTGATTGCTTGGTGTGTAAACTCACCCTATATCTAATATCCCTTATTAAAGAGCATAAAACATACCATTATATTCTTGTTTGTATACTTGCTATGTGTTTTAATCGAGTCAATTACGCACCATTTGCAACAAAAAAAATTAATGCTTTCAAAAAATAAATCAAGACCATATCAAACTTAAAAATCATTTCAAAACTATCAAAAGGATTTCAAATCGCAGGAGTCTTTAGGAGTAGCCTAGACTACTTAGCTTGTCAAATTCCTGACTGTTTGTAATATCGTTCTTTTTTTGCCATATACCTAAGAGTATAAGGCGTTACGCCACACTCTTAACACCCGTTTCCCAAGCCAATAGGGAATCAACCTAAAAGTGTCGCTCCCTAATCTAAAAAAATACACGAGATATTCGGGACATTATCTTCAACTTTCATCCCATCCTAATACAATAGGATATACACTTTAGGCTCGAGTCTTAATCTTAAAAATACACGGATTACCTTCGAACATCCTATACCAAGCCAATAGGACACCATTTGAAATACACGTCCTAAATCCCGCATACACACGAGATTTTTGTACTTCGAATTTTCAAAACTTGAGTCACTCAAAACACCAGTCACATTTCAAATTTTCAAATTCCCGAAACTTAGTACATTCCCTTTTCTTGTGTTGAGTCAGTCTTTCCATGTCAACATGTTCCTTTAAGTCATAGGCCGTAGTCGAATTATTCAATAACGCGTTGTGAGTTTTCTTCTCAGTTCGAAAATGTCAAGCCACAGAAGTTTCCAGCCATCATAGTGAACAAACGGTCGTAATCCCAACGACGAAGTCTTGGCCACCCTTCTTCGACTCCAAATTGGTCAAGATGTAGCCTATGTTCAACTAGCTTTAATTCAAGACCGTCTTATCGCACTTAAGACCAAAGCTTAAAATGAGACACCCAACGACCCAAATGGTCCCAGACCTAACGACCCTACCCCAAATGGTCCTACACCTAATCCAAATGGTCTTACACCTACACCAAATGGTCTAAACCTACACCAAATGGTCCTACCATCCTTGAAAAGGATCCTTTTTTGCTCAATGACACGGAGAAACTTTTCCAATACCTGGAACAACAACTTATGTATCTCAAAGGGAACAATGTGTATCGTGAAAATAATCGCAAGTATGAACTCGTTAATGAAAAACTACCCACCAACCTCACACTTGCATATATTTCCAAATTTAAAGGGCATGAGAACCCTCTTAACCATGTTAGAGATTTTAAAGCCTACATGACAATCAAGGGTATCAAAGCCGCTACGAACCTAAGGATTTTATCATCCTCTCTATACACCATGTTATCCAAGACATGATTTAGGATAGAAGATGGCTAATACCTCCACCAGCTAAACCTAACAACACCAGCAACCCGATGGGTTGTCTCATGATCGATCTCGTTATTCAGGATTCTAAGAGACTAAGTAATCCAATTACACCTCTCAAATCAACATACAAACTAGGGACGATCGAATCGGATTGGACCACAACTACACAATAAGTTCATGCTTACGACGACACTCATCGCAAAGAAATAAGACTAACAACCTTAACCATCACTACATGGCCATTCGAGAAGAAGGTCAACTTCCAGATAGTAGACATCGAGGTCTCATTCAACATCCTTCTAGGAAGATCATGGATACATGCGTCCAAGCATGTAACATCTACCCTACATCAGATTATCAAAATACCCCTCGATGGTGAGGTAGTCACAATAACATCTTCCCTTATTAAAGCCATGATAGAAAAGAAAAAAACCAACCAAATTAGGTGTGGCCCAGTCCATGAGCTAGGAGGATATCAATTCATATACTTACTAAAGAGTGAGTTGGCTCTCCTATACTTTGACCATTATTCAAATATGTTGATCAATTACATCGTGGAAACTCAAGGATACTTACCGCGAATGCCTCTTCATCCTCTAAGAGTAAACATTATTTCACCATTCAAGGAAGGCATCTCACAGAAGATCTGTGTCGGTCTAGGATTCAAACCTACTGAAAAAGAAGCCATCGTCATGCTCTTGCAAGTCCAAAAAAAAAAGAATAAGGACCTGTAATTAAAACCTTATTATACTACATTAATTGGGTATTTCATCAAAGAAGAAGAGAATGTTCCCTTCCAGGGATTCCCAAAACCCTGGATCTTTTCAGGAAACAAGACAGCTGGAATCGAAGTATTTCACGATTTCTATTTTATCCCACAAGAAACGACTCCTTTAATTAAGACTCGTCAAGCACATTTCTTAGACGGTCAAGCTGTAAGTATGTTATTTGGGGAGGATCGATTTTTGAAGGATGGCCAGGACTAGATCATCACCATGATTCTGCCAAACGTGCATGTTAACCCTACCTCTCTCATCACAGATAAAGATACCTCAATGTCACAGGAGGGCTGGACAAAGTCCATCAAATCGACTGAGAAGCAGGGGCTAACCTTCAAGCTCACGACTAACAAAGGCAAGATGTTCAAAGGCGAGACATGAGACAGCGAGTTCAAATATGTGTCAGAGTCGGAGTCAGAGTCAGAGTTCGTGGCTCGAGTAGTAGCTAGGGAATCTCTTCCTGTAAACACCCTCTCCCATTACTAACACTTCTCTTTTCCCATCTAGTAACAAAAATCTGGGGAATGTCCCATATGTTGTCTCCCTCCCGCCTCTGACCACAAATCATATTACATATTTGTTCCAACTCTTTTCCCATCTAGTGACACTTCTCGTATTTTTATGATTGCAATTCGATATCTGATGATAATGAGGATAAACCACTTGATTTTCCTCTACACGTCATAAGACAAATGGAGGGAGAAGAACAAAAGACTCTTGTAATAGAAAAAACAGAACAAATTAACGTGGGGACGAGCCTAGATCCTAAAGAACTTAGGACACGCGCCTCAATCCAAAAAAATGCACTTTCAGAGTAACTTCTGGAAAGCTGCTAGGACATGTTGTCAGTCAAAGAGGAATATAGATTGATCCATCCAGGATCAAAGCTATAATAGACATGCGTCAACCCAAAAATTAGAAATAAGTTCGAGGGTTCGTAGTTAAGGTAAAATATTTGAACGATTCACCTCCAAGCCAGATGATCTACGAACCAGTTTTCAAGAAGCTCAAGAAAATAGATCACACCAGATGAGATGACGATTGCTAAAAAGCATTCGAAAAAATAAAAGAGATACTTTCTAGACCTCTAGTCCTAATGCTACCTCAAGAGGGTAAACCTTTATCCTTATACCTAACTGTCAAAAATGTGATACCCCACGATTTTGCAATAAATTAAACACATAAATATGCAGCAGAAATACGAGATTTTTAAAAATTTAAAAGCAAAACCGCGAATGTCACTATATTATAAAACAAAAACTTAGTTTAAAAAATCGTTTGTACAAAATATAACTTAAATAATTGCGAGGGATCCCGATTCCTTGATGAATACAAGAAAGATAATCAATCTACTACAAACTATAATGCTAAGGGTGAATCGCTGTAAGTGTAACCCTCGCTAGGTCACTCGTCACAACCCTATGCAACACCAACCTGCAACCTCTTCATTAATGAAACATGAATGCCGCAATCAGTGGGAAGTAACTCGGGGTTCTCCAAGCCATATAACATCAAAACGCACAAAAGCAAGCATATAAGCATACATCATCATGAAACACATATTTAACATGCCGGATATGAGAATAATATTACCATACTAACAATCACTAGTAGAAAAAGTGCCATTGACATCGCCTTATTAACATCACTTTTTAATAAAAGCGATGTAAATAGCCTAACCTTAGTTATTGACATCGGTTTTAAAAACAAAATGATATATTTTTTTTTTAATTATTATTTACATCGGTCATTAACATCGGCTATTTGAAAACCGATATTAATTTATTTATGTTTCATCGGTTTTGCTGAAACCGATGTTACTTTTATTTATTTATTTATTATTATTTACATCGACCATTAACATCGGTTATTTGAAGTCGATATTAATTTCTTTGTGTTACATCGGTTTTGCTGAATCCGATGTTAATTTAATCAGATAAAATTTATATTACATCGGTTAATTAGTGAACCAACGTCACAAAAAGCAATACTTTTCAAATAATACGTACACTAGTTCTCAAATAATACGTACACTGCTACTTCTCAAATAAGTTGACTAAGCAAAACCTAATTTCTCAAACAACCGCATAAGACCCACGCTTTCCATCCCCTTCACCACCAGTCGTCGTCCTCCCCTTCACCACCAAGCGCCGACCTCCCCTTCACCACCCGCGACCACCACAAGTCGTCTACCACAATCGCCGTCACCAAAATCTGCTGTTACGTACAACAATCGCGCGCCTGCTACTATCGTCCCCTTCACTGCAATTGTTGTCACCACCCGTGACCACCCCAATCCGTCGTCACCAGCACATACCCGCGCGTCTACTATCGTCCACATATATCTGTAAGTTTTAACAACATAAAACTCTCGTCTTTTCTTTCAACTTAATACGATTATGATTATGATTGTTAGTATGATTATGATTATTGTGATTATTATGATTATTGGGATTATGATTATTATGATTATTGTGATTATTGTGGCTGGTGGTTGGTGGTTGTTGTTGGGCAAATGAGTTAGGGTAGTTCGGATAAAACGACATAGGGAGAATGGATTGTGGTGGTTCGCGTGAAGGAAAGGGAGTGATGGCGTGGTAGTCGACGATGATAGAGAGTGTGGTGGTTTTCGTTCCGTGTCCAACCGTGTTGGGCAAATATATAAGCTTTATAATACCCATGCTTCTTAGGTTTATCATTTGTTTCAAGACTTTGGAAACGTCGTTGAGGTTGTTCTTCTTACTGATAAAAAGACTCGCCTACAGCAAGGTTTAACTATTTTCTCAATTTAACTCGTTTATCCTCACTGCTTATTAATGCTTAACTATCCTCACCACGTCACTTACGCCTTATGTAATGTGCTTTTATCCCTTAAACCCTCAATATCAATCCTAATCATTTGCATTAACTCTTTCCAACACCAAAATAAATAACAAATTGCCAACATGGTATTCATTTTACTCTACTAATTACACATACCTTTACTGTGTTGCTGCTCTCTCTCTTGCTATTCAACAGAATTTTGCTTTGTTAAGTATTCATCTGTAGAGGAGGCCGAGGAGGCTATAAAAGCTCTGCATAATCACTTTACCTTCTCTGGGGTATGCACCTACCCAGTCGTCTATACATTCATTCTACTTCTTTACATTCTACATCTCATCTAACTTGTCTAAATTTTTTCAGGCGATGGCCTCCTTAAAAATTAAGTATGCTGATGGAGAAAGGAAACGCCTAGGTATTTCCTCTATTTCCTTATAACTACAAGTATCCTCATGATTTCATTTCCCTTTTTCCTTTTTTGGTGTATTATTGGTTTCGGTATAAGCAATTGGAAGAATGATTCATGTTAGCCGACCCCAAATCATTATCATACCGAACTGCATTGTTGTATGAATGTTATCAGTCAAGCCTATTACTTTACCCTTAGAAAATCATGTACTCGTACCCAATCACCTTAGATTTTCTACCTTATCAGCCATCTGGCGTAACTTGCGAGTCACAAGATGAATAATACTAGGGAGCTCTTATATAGTCTTCTTTGATCCTCATCACTTGCCCTTTTTCTGGGGTCATACATCCTCTAGGTTTGGACCACGTTATGCCGCAGGGTTCATCGCTTTCTAGGTCAGGTACGATCTTTTCAATACCAAAGAACAATTCTTTATTCCATAATGAACGAAAACTCAATATGGAACTTTTTTTTTTGCAGGGACACACTGTCTAGGTCTGGAGCAACATGATTCAAACTTTACAGGACAAGGTATTTCCTCTTTCATGCTTGAAAGAAACTGACAATTCTTGAACATCTCATTGGTCTGACACACAAGTGACATCTTATTTCTTGCCTATTTTGCCAAAATATTGAACAACATGTTGTCGACGTTTTCACTATGAAGATTAGTTCAATTTACGCTTCGCTTTTTACAGTGTGTACGGAGACTGAGGACAAGGTGCACAAGTTGTATGTAAATGGCCTCAACAGAGATGCGTCAAAAGAGGAGATTGCAGAAGTATTAGCTTCATCTCAATCATTAAATATATGATGTCAAACCATGAAAACTTTGAATACTACTCCCTCTATCCCAAAAATAAGGCCTCTTGGTTTTGATTGTCTATTTTGACTATTAATTTCTCCAAATATAATGTAAAATTATTAGGTCAAACTTGTTGCGTTTGATTAAACAACTATGTTCGTATTAACATTACCAAAAAGTTGTAACTATAGTATATCATGAGAAAGTAACAGTCAAAGTTGAATATTAAAAGTTAAAAGGGGACGATATAAATGGGATGAAGGGAGTTTAACCTACCCTCACTGTTAAGTCAGGGACTATTATTTTCGTCATGAGAAAAGCCTTTCCATGTAAATTATTGTTGGTTTGCAAGTACTCGACGAGTTAATTATATCATTTTCTTTCTTATCGAAGTGGTTTAGCATTTGGAATCAAACTCCTTTTAATATAGCCTTATCTTGTTTTGTTTTCTTTTTCTGTCAGATATTTTCTTCATATGGAGTTGTCACTGATATTTACATCGTGCGTGATGATTCGAAGCGAAGCCGTGGTTAGCTCTCTGTTTATGATTCTCTCATTCAAGTTTTTTTATTTAGTTTGTTGCTATTTTCATCCCTAGTTTTTCATTTACAACATTCTTTGCTTACAGGCCGTAAGTCTATTTAAATATCAGCTAAGTATCTTGGCTGAATTTGTGTCTCCAGTCTTATTGGAAGTTATTCAAATCATCATAAACATCCCCTATTTAAAAACATGACATATATAGATTAAAAAGTTCATTAATTTATATTTGTTCTGGAGCTCGAACAGCAGATATCCTCAACGTTATCCAAGTCTATGTTCTTTTGCTGCATGTGGTGATTACTTAGGCCTTTTTTTTGTCAATAACAACTGATATTATTGTTTTCTATACTGCTGTAGGATTAGGTTTTGTAGGCTTTACTCAGAGATGTATGGCGGTGGCTGCAATCAACGGATTGCATGGAACATATATGATGAGAGTAATATGCTTGTTTGTATATCAGCATTTATCTCAATCACGATGATTACTTACATTTTTAGTTTATTCTCCTCAGGGCTGTGATAAGCCATTGGTCGTCCGCTTTGCTGATCCTAAGAAGCCAAAGAATGGAGACTTCAGGTTGTCGAACCTCATTTGTATTATGGTGCATATAAAGTAAAATCACAAATAGACAAAAAAAGTTAGAGTTTTCACTATTTTACTTCAATTTAAAGTCATTTCATCAATGATTTAACTAGAACTACTGCTGGCAGGCCCACATCGCATTCGGCTGACACTCGACGAGATAATGTGTCAAATGCTATCCATCTAGTAAGTAATGGGACCAGCCAGACACCTGAGTTTGCTGTTGCAATGAATTGATCGTTTGATCGTCATTTTTTTAACCATTATATTTATTTATTTATTTTTTGTCAAAGACTACCTTATATCTTAGCTGATATTTAAATAGACTTACGGCCTGTAAGCAAAGAATGTTGTATATAGCTCGCATTGGATGTTATTTTATATAGCTCGCATTGGATGTTGGTTGTATTTTATCTTCGAGATAATATTGCATATATTTTTGACTCGGATCAAGCGACAAAGAAGAAATGGGAGATAAAAAGTTGCTTATCATTGTAAGTTCAATTGACTAACAACATTTAATTATAGTCATTTATTTATGTATGAATGATAGGTAATATGATTACTTTTCATGTATAACATTTTAGGGCTTGGAAAAGGTATTCTTTTAGGGCTGGAACGCGCAATATGTAAAAAAAAAAACGAGCTTCAAATAAAAATGATCGAGGTATGAAGTTGTCTTTCTTAACAATCCAATTACGCCGCTCTTACCAGCCTACCCCATGTATTTATATATTTTGTTCATGCATTTTGATTCATCTAGAAAATGTTTGATTTTGGTGTTATGTGATCTTTGTCCAATCTTCCATTTTGCACGTTGAAGATTGATTCGGAGAATAATCAAAATGATAGTTTGATACTATACTTGTTTAAACTATTAAATAACGGGGCTTACTAAGTCACTTTATTTAATTTATTATTACCTTGTGATTGTAGCGTATATGTTTGAACTTATAGTCTTTACTTAACTATTAAATTTGTAAAAATATAGTGCCCTCAACAGCCAGGAAGTTATGAGTGTGGTTATTATGTTATGAAGTGGATGTATTATATTACCTTACACTACGCATCATCGAAGGACGACATAGAAAAGGTATATCGATTTCTTAATATGTAATGACGTTGTTTGAATTTGTGTACAAATATATTTTTATGTAATTTTTTTTAAGTGCCTACCTCTTCTAAAATTGCGTTCACTCCCTGATTATCGTCCGTTTTTATGTAGTGTGTTTCAGGTACGGAAATGAACACTGAACTAATGAACAAGGTTCGAGAACTGTGGTCACTTTATTGTGTAAAGAACATCTAATGTATGTAATAGGTTTAGATTCTTAGAAACTGCAACCGAACACATAAAACATTTTTTGTCGTAGGATCTAGCTAGTACTGTTTTTAATTACTTTGTTGCATGGATGGATTGTAATATGTATGGCATTTTTTGGTATGAAATGAAGTTGTGTTTGTTGGAAGCCGTGAGGTTGCTGGTTTATTGTTTGTGTCATTATCGATCCAGTTTGCAAGTATTAAATAGTGTGGGAATGTGAACTTTGCAAAGAAGGTGCTGCTGAATTTTATGCAGCATTTAATTGCGGCTATATTATTGAATTTGCATTGCTCAAATTTACATCGGTTATAGAAAACAACCGATGTTAATGTAAATGCAATTTAAGATAGTTTACATCGTTTACAAATTAAAACCGATGTTTATAACAGGTAAAATACATCGGTTTAAGTTATAATTGATGTAAATAAGGTGATATTTACAGTGTTTTTGATCCAAAATCGATGTAATTATTGAATGTTAATATAGTTTACATCGTTTACTAATTAAAACCGATGTTTGTAACAGGTAAAATACATCGGTTTAAAGTATAATTGATGTAAATAAGGTGATATTTACAGCGTTTTTGATCCAAAGTTGATGTAATTAATGAATGTTAATATAATTTACATCGGTTACTAACAGGTAAAATACATCGGTTTTAGGCATAATTGATGTTAATAAGGTCATATTTACCTCGGTTTTGATGGAAAAGTGATGAAATTAAGACCTTATTAACATCGGTTATACCTACTAACCGATGTAATTTTAATGTCATTAACATCGGTTGTACAACCGATGTTTTTGCTAAAATAGCTGTAAACAACGCCCCCAGAAACATCGCCCAAAACCGATGTAAATAAACCTAAAAAAACGATGTGAATGGCACTTTTTCTACTAGTGAATATACCAGTATAGGATTCATCATTCATCATCATCATGCAATACATGAATCGAGGAAGACTCACTTTGGCAACCATATACATCGCTAAGGGCTTGAATCTCATCATTAACGACCATATGATTTAGAAGGTTGGGGGACTCAACAAGCAAACCAAACATAGGCATACAATATTCAATTATGCAATCCAACACACAATCAAGTATACTAGCAAACACACTCTCACGGTAAATGACACGCACTAGCATCTGTACTTTGCAAGACCAGACGAACTAGTCCACGGGATAAACGTCTCCATTAAGCATATACGATAAACATTTCGTATACTCAAGACTTTAATCCTCCCGTAGGACGACGATAATATAATACGGTCCTAGTCTAAACCTGGCCAGACTCTCAGAATAAACGTGTTCTGATTCGACATATGATCAACGTTTCGAATCCAAGACTCGATCCTCCGGCTAAACCACACGGAAGCGAGTACCCCAAATTCGGCTAAACCACACGAAAGAGGCGGAAAGAGTACAAGCACCATCTTCCGGCTAAACCACACGGAAGATGAGGTCTAGGATAAACAAGCAAGTACGCTACATGCAATGACACCACCTCGCAAGGATACTACATTTGTGTGACACCCTCAAATTTGCGGAAAGAAAAAAAATTATTTAAATACATAAACGAAATATAATGATACATAACGAAGGTGTCATAACATAAAAAGGTCATTACAAAACGGAAATACTATTATACAAAAGAAATCTACAAGACGGGAGACATATCTCCCGTATAAATACGGAATAAAAGTGTGTACAATAATATACAAACTATGAACCGAATATAGGTCCAAGGTAAATACTTCACTCGCTAGCTCGTCATGTACCCCAAAATATGCATCACCACCTGTTCGACCGCATTAAATATAAACACGGAAGCCACAGTCAGTGGGGAGTAACTCAGAGTTCTCCCAGCCACGAAATGTCGAGTTTAATGAAACATGAATAACATAAAAGCAATGTATATAGAAAATACAAAACCTTAACATATATGATATGCTTTTCATGTTATGCAACAATTAACTAACATATAACCTATCATATGAAAGCTATCATGTGAATCCGATAATAACATATAACTCGAGGTAGGGAAGCTGGTATGCTGGCTCAGCGGTTACCATGTAACATGGCCCTGATACACTCAAACCCTAATCAACACGTAATCATGTGAATCAGTTAACACTCGGTCATCCAAACTCTATCAATCTTAGCCGGCTTGCATCTCACCTTCTAAAACTCATAGAATCATACAAACATGAAAGACCAATACCTCTACAAACAGGCATAAGTTCCTAGTGCAGTCAATAGAAGACTTCTGTAACTCGAGGCTATACCACACGGTAGGAAAACATCCTAGTCCTAGACTGATCAGACCTAGCGACAACAGCTATTCCGCTCCCCGTCCCATGACATAACCGTCTATGAGAAACTCTACTAGGCGACCCCCTAAGCAGAGATGGCTAGTACTTAAGCTGGCTCCATTCCCAAAATGAAATAGGCAGCCATGCCCCGACTTGGATATAAACCCACCAAGCCGAGACACAAAAGCTATCAAGCAGTGAACTCCATATGCTCTTTAAAGATAGTACGGCCTATCAATGTCATGGTCCAAGATACTCATTTAGAATTAGAATGGTCAAGACGCCATATACTCATAATTCTCTATGGGTACTTAGTCAACACGACACCAACCATATAATCAAACAGTCACGGAAACCATCCTATCATGTGATTAATTGCTAATAAATCATATTCAAATATCATATCGCCTCATATCTATTAAGGCTAATTCTATAATTAAATACAACTTTACTTGAAGACAAATCCCCGACCCGAGTCCCGCGACGGGTCATCAGTCAAAGCGGGGCTGACTAGATCTTAGTTTGACCAAACCCGTTGGATCAAACCGGCTAGAAGCAGAGTCTTTATCACATAGACATAAAATCAACATATTCATTACCTGTTATTTTATTACTACTTCTAACATGTGAATTATCATATTATACCCAAAACCCGCTTGACTTAAATGATTTCAACGTAAACCAATCTCGTATTATAATTTCTAACATGTGAGAAATAATAATTTTATGAAAACCTTTTTAATTAAATATTTTACTTATTAATATTTCCCACTTGCTAAATATTACAAAACACGATAAAAATGACGATAACTCAAAAACCGTCACGAGTCCCAAAGTGGGACCCACGGGCTGAATTGGGCCGGACCCAATATGGGTCTGGATGGGCCCACGGGCTGTTTTGGCTTCAAAAAGGCTGTTTTACTTTAATTTTTCTAAAACCGTTTTCTAATATTTTCCCGCATACTTAACATAATTAAAACCCGTCAAAACAACAATTAAACAACCAAACATCGACACAACCCAAACCAAAACCCGGACCCACCTTGACCACCCAGACCGGGTCTGAACCGGCCTGGACCGGTCCGGTTTGGACCCGGTTCTTGCCCCTTTCTCGGTTCCATCATCAAACACACCAAATCAATTCCAAACTTGTTTTTAATCATCAAACAACCATTTTAACCACATTCATACAAAATCATAACTTATTAAAAATCATCAAAATTTGTCAAGAACATTAAACTTGTTAAAATGTCATAAACAACATAAAAATCATAACTTAGTAAAAATCATTTAAAATTCTTCAAGAACACTAAATTTGTTAAAAGTTCATAAACAACATAAAAATCATAACTTATGAAAAACCATAAAAATTCATCAAGAACAATAAATCAACATAAAAATTCACTACCACTTAAAAATCATCAAGAACACTAAATCATCATAAAAATTCATACAACATAAAATCATCAAAAATCATCAAACATCACAAAAATTCCATACAACATAAAAATCATAAAACAACATAATAATTACTACTTAACATATTACTAACTAAAAATCCATAAATCATAAAACATGAACCAAAAATAAAGATTAACCAAAATCCAAATAAATCAAATTAAAGGCTATGTTACTAACTTAACTCTTAAATACTATAACATGAGCCAAAACTAAAGACTTACAAAAACAAAACTAAGGCTATGTGACATTAATTCGTCGAGTAAATCGGAAATGTTACCTTAGCTAGCAAAATCCACTTAGCACAAAATAATAATAAGTATATAAATAAGAAAACCCTTCTACTAGTCTTCACCCAAAATATAAGAGTCCCCAAATTCGTCTTCAAACTCTTCCCCTATAAGAAATAACAAGAAAACAATTAGTAGAACTTAAACTTAATTTTCCATAATTAAATGTTGAAAACGATCTTGACGGAATTGAAAATAAACCGGACTAGAAGATGGAGAGCGAAGAGGAGATCCTAGAAATATAAATTAGGAAGGATTTAATTAAGAAATGAAGGATTTATGGAGGTTTTGCTCAAGAACGATGAAGAACTAAAGATGAACGATGAAGAACGCGAAGAACGATTAAATAAAGTGAGGTTTTGATCTTAGTTTGATTTGTTGTAAAATGAAAAGTTGTTTGTGAGTCATATGGGGTGTGTGGGTGCCGTGTGTTTATAGACACATAAAGGTGTCGAGTTTTGAAATTGTTGTTCCGTAATTGACTCGCGTTTAATAATTATTTTACGGTAAACGATTAAATATTATTTACGATAAAGTTAATATCAAGATATTATGATATTAAAATGAAAAATAATGAAAATATGAAGGCTTAAGAGTGGGTAAGTGTGCCGTGTGGAATTGTGATTGTCGGGTCTGATTTCGAGCGTTTTGCGTAATTTTCGTTAATTGATCGATAAAGCGAATAGTGATCTAGATATTATGATATTGTAA
The DNA here is from genome assembly GCA_022085475.1 of Heliosperma pusillum. NCBI lineage: Eukaryota > Viridiplantae > Streptophyta > Magnoliopsida > Caryophyllales > Caryophyllaceae > Heliosperma > Heliosperma pusillum. The sequence continues at coordinate 7,601 of JAIUZE010008566.1, read as the reverse complement.
TCAAAAGTAATCAAAATATCAAGGCTATTAGAGGACTTTAAGGAGCCGTGTGGTTTGAGGTGATTCGGGTCTGTTTTTGCTCGTTTTGCGAAATCTCCGTTGACGGATCGATAAAGTAATTAAATATCTAGATATTTTGATTATTTTAATCAAAATAAATAAAATATCTAATGGTGAGTGGAAAGCGATGACACGCGCGGGTGACTCATGCCAAAGTCGAGTTTCGATTTTGTTGCGCGCATTACGATGCTTCGGGAATAGTTAAATGACGTTCGATTAAAAACCGTAAAAGTTATTCTTTAAATTCCGAATAAATTCAAAATAATTATATTAAATTATGATAAATCCTAATAAATCTTAATAAAAATAAATCAAAAATATAATTTTTTTTTAAATAAAATTTCGGTCTTCAAAATCGCGAGACGAGTCGGGAAAAGTCAACGAAAGTCAAAATCGACTAAAAAGTCGGAAAAAGTCAAAATGGCTTAAAAGTTCAGAAAAGTTTAAGACGACTTAAAAATAAATAAAAAAAATAAATGACGACTTTAAAAAGTCAAGTAAAAGTCAAAGACGATTTAAAAGTCAAGAAAAGTCAAAGATGACCAAAAACGGTCTTTTCATTAAATCTCTCAAAAATTCCAAATACGAACGCGGAATTTCAAAATACGACTCGGAACAAAAATTCCTATATTAAAAACTTAAGTTCTACTGAAAAGTATCCATAAGCTATTGCTTAAGCAAATTGGGTACTTTTCGGGTTGTTACACTTACAAATTGGATTTGCCCCCGAGTTTGGGCAACGTTCACCATTTTCCATGTTTCTGAACATAGAAAGTACATTAGTGACCCGAGCCATGTGTTGCAAGTCGAGGTTCGCGAACTTGAACCAAATCTTACCTTTAAAAAAAGACCAATCAAGATCATAGATATGAAAGACAAGAAGTTGAGAATCAAAGTGGTGCCCCTAGTGAAACTACTATGGAGGGGTGGTGTAGTTGAACAAGAGACTTGGGAGACGAAAGCTACTATGCGCGACAAGCACCCAAATCTTTTTGCTTAGGGTATTTTCTTTTCTTTCAAGTTTCGAGGATGAAACTTTTTCAAAGGTGATGTGATTGTAACACCCGCGATTTTAGCGATTAGACCTTAGTAGTATTTTATTATTATTAGTTAGTCTTAATTTTTATCTTACAATAGGATATTAATTATTGGGTTAGATCCGTGTCTTTTCCGTCAATTTTGAGGTTGTATTAGGATCCTACTCGGAGTTTCGTGTGAGTAAGGCCAAGGTGAGACTTGGGCCTTTCAAATTTTTTCCACTCACCCAAATAACCCACTTGTTTCCTCACAACCCACCATCACTTTTCAGCATTATTCATCATCTCCCTCATCTCTCACCAAAACCCTAAACCCCATTTTTCCACCTCAAGCTTTCAAACTTCCAACTCACGTAACTCTCTCGTTTCTCACTCGTTTTCCTTGATTCTTAGCTAGTTCTTCCTCTTTTCTTGTACTCTATCTTACAAGGCAAGAAAGGTGCAAGCTTTCTCTCATCTATTTTTTCCATCTATTTCATAGGTGAGAATTACTCATCTTTTCTGACGAATTTGTAGGAGGACACTTGCAAGACTTGGACTAGGGCTATTTATTGGTTGATTAGGAATTATAAGATTGAAGAGCAAGAGGTAAAATTGACGGGTTACTCGATATCACATTGTTTGTGTAGTTGCTTGTGTTAGTTTAGTTTTAAAATGATAAAGATGAGTTCTTTAAGTTGAGTTTATCTCATTTTCATTGTTTATGTATGTTGAAGGTTACATGAGACTAATATGATGTTGGTTGACATGTTGTTGTTAGAAATATGGTGATGAATGCTTGAGTTTGAAACTAATGTTGATGTTGGTGAAATTTTGGTAAAGTTGAGTTTGTTGTGTTGATTTAAATGATGATTTTTAATGTCTTTAATCCTTGTTCATTGCTTGTTTGTGGTATGATCTTGTATGTTAAGTTTGGAGTTTGAACATTCGTCTTCAAACCCAAGGAAAGGGATGAAGATTCGTGTTCATGGCTCGTGTAATGCCGACTGGTGAAATTTCACCCGACCGGGTACAATTTCACCCGACCGAGCGAACTTTTTCCCGGTACAAAAGTTGTCCAGAATGGCTTAAAAATGATGTGGGAGCTTGAGGGTGAAATTTTACCCAGGCGGGCAAAATTTTATCCGGGCGGGTGAACTTTTCCTGCCACGACTCCTTTTCATAAAACGGTCATATCTACTTCTTTACTTGTTTTTTTTAGCATTTGACCTACCGTTGGAGCCAAAGTCGTTTGTGTTCATTTTAAATTAAATTGAAAATGAATTAAAGTTACGATTTTAAATATTTTCTTAAGTCGATTTTTTTCTATGTTCAACTTGAAAATTCGATATTGAGTTTTATTTATCGTTATACGTTTCGTTTAAAACTAAGTTTTAAAAGGACATTTTAACTTGATTTTACGACGGTATTTGAGCCCTTCCTTCTGAGCCTTAAGCCCGTTACCCATATCAACCAACACAACCACCATGTAGCCCATATTCCTGAATACCATCCTACCAATTTTCGTGTCCAATGGACCACCCTAACCCATCCAAAAAAACCAACACAAAACAGCAACCGCCCATCTCGCACCCCCTGTTTTCCAGGAGCTATTTCAACCCCAAATGTACCCATATTCGACTACCCATTAACCCTAACCCATTACCACATATCTCTACCCATATTATATACCTTACCTACCAAGAAACACCCCTAAAACCCTACAAACCGAGCCACAAACAGCAGCAACGCAGAAACAGGCCCAACTACACTTTTCCTCTTCAAACCCTACTTCTACGCTCTTAAAATCCTCTATAAAAGCACCACCTCTACCCATTAACACCATATAACATCTACACATGACAAACTACCATGATACAGTCGCGCAAAACAGAGTACTAATATGCCCTGTTTCAGCGCACGCAGCCACCATAAACCACCCTCGAAACACCACTTAACACCATTACTTACAACAACTAACACAACCAAAATATACCTTAAAGTACTCTATACACCATACCAAATGTCAGACTCATACGAACATTCTAGCCACTTCAAAAAACCATTCTAAAACAGCCACGCAAAACCTAATAACCCAGAATTCTTATAGCATAACCCGCGACATCAGTAACTTTAAAGCCCTTTTATCATAGCTCCAACATTCAAATACATCAATCAATGCCATTTTTTATAACTATATTTTTTTCTTCTTTCCATAACATCTTCTGGATCGAAAAAGCGTTCAGTAACGAAGTCACAAATCGATTTACAAAACAACCTCGCAAAAGTGTAAATAAACGTGAATCACTTTACACAAAACTGTCGAAGACGTACCCTTTCTCTTTCGAAATCTACATTACAAATCATACACGACTCCTAAACGGCGTCCCGATTTACATATAGGTTGAGGGTGCACAACACTCGTCTCTTTCCCTCTCTTTTTATTTATTTTATTTCATTTCTATCAATTATCATTGATTATCATTTCTAACCCGTTTGTTTGTTTTGTGTAGTTATATTTCTTAACATTCGATGATGCCACTAATCATTATTACTAATTTTCATATTATGCATTTAATGATTTGTTTTCAAAATTCATTTTTATTTTATTTTAATTAGTTTAATTTAATATGTCCATTAAATCATTAACATGGATTAGTCAAACAAGGATGTCAAATGATTGAGAAAGAAGAAAGATACGATTCAAATTAAAGTAGAATTCACTTCTATTTTTGATAAACGTACTTTGAACAATATCATAATGACTAGTTTAATAATCTAACTCACTAGACACTTTAGGTTAAATAACTTAACTTGTAAAATCAATTAACTTCACTTAACTAATTAATGAATCCTTCTATCTCAAACCATCTCGGTAGCATGGGTGTGCGTGCTTATCATCTAACTATCCACGATCGATAACATAGAATTAATGTTTCTTGTTTGTTAAATAGATCGTGTAGAGGCGGTTATGAAACGGGCGGGGTTAGGTGTTCAAGCAATGAAATTCCCAACACGTACCTTCACCCCGTACTAAAAATCTATTAATTTCCGTATGTCCGAATGTAAAGGGTCACGAGAGTCCTTCAATTGAGTGATTTAGGGAGACAAGTCTCTAAGCTTTAATCACACGTAGTCGATTTTCACATTGCTTTCGATGAAAGGTGTAAAGTTGACTCCAACAGTTCCAAGTTCCCACAAAACTTGGTGGCGACTCCTATCAACCTTAATTCGATTCGGGTTAAACCACGGGTTGAATGCCCAGTCGGTTCTTCGCGAAACGATCGCGGGGGGTGGTCTACACATCCTTCGATATGTTAGTGGGCATTTGACAACGTTGTTGGGAGGCGAACGCAAAACGTTGATCGACCCGGCTGTCAAATGTTGTATCCTTGAGTGGTGTTTTCTACACATGTAGCGTACGTGCTTGACCTTTACTTGATCCTCATCTCTGTTGGCCGCCTTTCCGGAGTATGGGTACATTTTATTGTGACAATCTTTCTTGTTGGCCGCCCTGCCAAGATTGGTATAGTTATTCTCTGCCCGCCTCAACCGTTGGCCGCCTTGCCGGATTTGGGGTACTCGGCTTCTATGTTGTTGACCGAGTTTTGGATGTGTGCATGCCTAGCCACATGCCGAATCAGGTACACGCCTTCTACCGAGAGTCTGGCCAAATTTAGACAAGGACTGTACTATTTTCGCTGTCCTACCGGGAGGATTGGAGTCTAGAGTCGTCTTGTCATGCTAGTGCGTATCACTTACCGTGAGAGTGTGTTTGCATAATCATGATGATTGGTGTATTGTGAAGTGATTGTATAAATGTCTTATGCCTTATTGTGAGTCGTGTCCCTTACCTCTTCGACTATATGGTCACTAATGGTGAAATACAAGTCGTTAGTAGCGATATCGTTGCCAAAGGGAGTCTTCGCTAAGTCTTAGTTACTTGACATTGTTTATTTATGATGATGATATTTTTGTATATGCTGATGGTATTGTATATATATGATGATGATATTGTTATATTTAATAATGTTGATGTATCATTGTATGCTTCTGTTATCTACGTTTTAATGAGATATGGCTGGGAGAATCTCGAGTTACTCCTCACTGACTGCGGCATTTATGTTTCATAAATGAACAGGTACAAGTCATTGCTACATGGGTTTGAGACTAGTGTGAGCTAGCTGGCGTCGTTACATGATGATGACCTACGCGTTAGACTCTAGTAATTTTTTTGGATTATTATACTTTTGGGATTTGTATTTTCCTCTTGTAGTTACTTATCGACTCCTATTCGACCTAGCTACTTTGTTTATTTACTTTGAAACCTGTTTTATGATAAATCTCGCAAAACTTCTTTTAAAAGTTTTAAAAATTCTCTATTTCTGCTGCATTATACTTGTTTATCTTGTCGCTTTCACGAGGGTTGTCAGAAGTTATGTGGGTTGTGCCTTAAAACTCATACCTTTCGTTCTAAGTGTCAGCATAGTTGGACGATTCTGTGGCGACCCCGGATTGTGGTGATGGCCTTGATCGCTCTATTATTTTTTATATTCCATGACATCCTGCTCGTGGCTCATTGAGGAGACTCTATATCTACACGCCTTGAATTGGTTCATTGAGGCTCGTGGCGGTGATGTGAGTCTTTATATGTTGTTAGTTGACTTCCAGAATGCTTTCAACTAGGTTGATCGTGGGACCATGTTACATGAAGTTCGTAGTCACTGCGCGGTTTTATTCCAATTAGTGGAGTTTCCTTACTCAAGCCATGCCCGACTTTTTTATGGCGAGCTTACCTTATGGTCTTGTCTAGGGTTCAGAAGGGTGATCCTTTAGGCCCTATCCTCTTTGCTTTGGTGTTGCATCCGTTGGGGTGCAAGATTAACGTTTGTTTTGACTTGAGTCTGCCGGCTTGGTACTTAGATTATGACACTTTTTTTGGGGCCACTTTTGTTGTGGGGAAGGTCTTGAATCTGATTTTGGAAGATGGTCCTCGATTTGGCCTTCATCTTAATGTTGATAAGACTGAGGTTTTCTTGCCTACTGAGGACCCCCGGAGTCGGCTTCCTGGTGTTCCCCTTACTCTATTGCTGGACCTTTAAACGATGTCACAGCTCTTGGAGGGTCCAGTGAGTGTGAGCTCTGTTTTCGGCAGTGACCTTGTGGCGAAGAGAGTGACCAGAACCATAAAGCTTATGGATTCTTTCGCAGGGACTAATGATCCATAGTATGAGTTGCTTCTACTTCAGGCTTTTATTGGTATTTCTAAACTTTACTTTGCCTTGCGCACTTGTGCTCGGCGTATCTTTGGATCGGCCTTGCTTTCTTTTGAGGCGGCACTTTGTTATAGCTTGGAACGTATTGTCAACGCGTTTGGGCGTGATTTTGGTGATTGGCAGTGGCAACTTGCCACTTTCCCATTTTATTTTTGTGAACACGGGGTTTATGCTGCTAGGGATGTCCTACATTATGCCTTTCTAGCGTCCCCTTTGCAGTCTGCTGAGTTGCAGGCTGAGTTCCTACGTCCTTCCGATATCATTGTTGCTAGTCCTACTTTCGATTACGCTTTGCGTAGTTTTGAAGAAATTGGCAGATATATATTTCGCAAAATCGCTGCCCTAAAACATATGAAGAAATTGGCAATTATATATTTCGCGAATGTTGTCTCTACATCGGATTCTATTTTCACTTTGACTCCGCGACACGTGGCATCATGGAAGTCCTAATAGGGTGCTCACACCTCCCATTGGTAGCGTGTAGTTTCAATTTCTAAGTTAACGCGGATTATGAATATAAGGACCTACCGTAGTGTGCTTAGCAATTGACTTGGTGTTTCGTTGTTCACGTTGTCTAGGCCTTGTCCTTCTTGTCCTCGGGTCATTGATAGTGATGTCTATGGGGATCAGCATAACCTCGTTTGTGACACTCTTTTGGATATCTACTTCAAGTCTTGGATTTCTGTTGTTAAGGAGGTTGACATCGCTTTGATGGACGGGCATGCTAAGCCTCTTCGTTCGCCAGACTTGGTACTTTATTCCTGGTACAAGGGACGAGATGTGTGTGTCGATCTGACGGGGACTTCTCCTTTGAATCACTTTGGGATGTCTTAGTTTTTCCCAGCCGTGTTGTCGTTGATGCTGCTTAGCGTAAGTGCGCCAAGTACAGGGATTTGTGTGTGGTGGTAGGTTATGGTTTCCTACCCTTCTCCTTCTCTTCGTTAGGGAAGGTAGATAGAAATGCTTTCGACTTGCTCAAGCGGATTCATAAATTCTTTGTGTCTCATGGTGTCAGGGCTCGGGCTGCTACTTACAATTTTACTATACTTAGCTTTGTTATTACTAAGGTAGTCAGAGCCCAAATGCTAACTGGGTTGACCACTAACTTCTTGTAAACTTGTTGTTCATCTTAATAAGATTGGTGGTTATATAATAATAATAATAATAATAATAATAATAATAATAATAATAATAATAATAATAATAATAATAATAATAATAATAATAATAATAATAATAATAATAATAA
>JAIUZE010008565.1:0-15223 GCA_022085475.1 Heliosperma pusillum | reverse complement strand
CTAAGTCCATTTAAGCTTCATGTTGTTGACAAGCGCCACATATTTTGATCATTATAGATGATTTGTCCGTCTTCCTTTCAAATTGAAAAAAATGTGCTGGTGTGAGTTACTTATGTCCTTTCAAATATTAAAATACATTGTTATTTGAGTTCTTTTATTTGGCCATGCCATTCTTTGTTATATTGTTGTATGTTTGATTGTTTTTTGTTTCTTCGTTTTGGTCGGTTGTTTTAATTTGGTTTTTGGTTGTATTTAGCGTTCACTAAACTGGTTTGTTTATAGTATTATTTTGCATGGGATAGGGCACAAAATTAGAATAGCAGAAGATAGTGGTGACATAGACAAGGATAACATTAAAATGTTGGGACCATGGTATAAAGATGTAGAGTAAAGATTTGGATGCACCGGCGAGGAAGGTTTGGGCTTATTGACAGGCACGGCGGCAGCTCTCGCTATCCAATGTGTGTATGTAAATTGTAATTGAGTCAATGTTCTGTTATTACCTATTCGGGGCGTTATCATAAATTGTTGCCAAGTAGTGTATGTAATTCATTGTATTAAAGGTACTTTTCCTAACGGTTTGCCAAACTGTTAAAAGGAAGATGCATATAAAGGATGGTTAGGAAATTTTTTGCAAGAAACATGGTTTGCAAGTTGTTGATTTATTGGTATTTATGTACTAAGAACTTGTTTTTGAATTTTATTTATTTGATCGTGATGCTTCTGAGCGCAAATTCCTTCAAGCCACGCTTTAGAGTAAGATAACTAGCGTAGACACAACATGTTATTTTATTGCTTATCAGGAAGGTACCACTTCAAGCTTCCTCTGGCCTAAATGTATTGTTACTCCCTCCGTTCCGGTCAATGATTTACTTATTTCGTTGTAGGGCGTCTCATATAATTGTTTACCTTTATGTATTGAGCACGTTTTTAATGTATAACTTGATCACCCGATGAGAGGGAAATAGGGAAGGAGGCGAGGGAGGGAAGGAGGATGAAAAAGCATTCAGACCTCATAATTTACGTTACTATTTCTTAACAACTACGACAAAATGTTATAAGAAATTGCGTGACACGTAACTCTAAATTTAGTGTTAAAAGTTAAAGTTTAGATTGACATGTAGTTCTAAATTGAATAACTAAATTGGAGAAATGCGGGCGTTTATATAGTTATATTAATTGAGAACCCTTTCAAAAGAAATTTTACCCATCAAAACAATTATATGAGACTAATTATACAAGTGTAGTATAAATATACATTAACGAAAACTTTGTTACTAACATTATGCTACTCTTTACACCCATTGTGCTTTGTGCCCCAACAAAATAAATATTCTAAAAAAAAACAAATTAATGCTATGCGCCTACGTAATGTTCATCGCGCCTTGGCGCTTTGTACCCATGAATTACTACACTTGGTGTCATAAGAAAAGAAAACAGAAACTTATTAAGCATATCATGTTGTAGTCTCGTTTTTGCATTGTTATCTTGTATTTTATCTTTGTGTGCAGTGACTACTTTGGTTTTCAACTGGGCCATGACATTTTGATTTATATTTTACTCATGTTGTGCTTTAATTATTTTACAAAAATGTCTTTTTTTACGTATCTTTCTTGCTTATAGTATAGTACCTACGATGTTCTAAAGACGTTTCTTACTAGCTGAAAGATAGTTACCATTTCTATTTCAATGCCTCCTAAAATGATTCGCTCAACGATTAGCCAAATTGGGGCAGTGCGCCCTAGCGCACCGCAACAACTAGTTATTAAAAAAATTACAAAAGACTTCTACCAAGCCTGTGCAATAGTATGTAATGGTATTATATAATATTATAAAATATGATATTACAAGTGGCCCGTGCATTGCACGGACATTAAATGTAGTATATATATATTAGAAAAAACTTTTTTCGAGCGATTCTAGAGCGTCCATATCATCTTTTTCAGTTTTTGGGAATTATATTTTTAGATTTTGGAAGATTACAAAAAAGATACTATGTAATATTTCTAATATTACAACTATTATTTACGTAAAAAAATTTGATTATCAACCTGACAAAAAATATAATGCAAAACATTTTGAAATTTACATATTTGGATTCTTAACGAAAAATGCTTTCATTAGAGTATAAATTTTGTATTTTTTATTACCATATTGTTTATAATATCATATAACTAGAACATAAGTATATAAAAATTAAATAAATGACTTTTAAAATATTTTTTTATTATTCTAATATTAGTATAATAGTTTTGTGATAGTCAAGAAATATTTATTTAATAGAAAAATATGATGTACTCCTTAGTATGTTATTTGTCTAACATTGAAAAATAACGTAGGTGTGGTCAATATACTACGTATAAACGTAGAATAGTCCCACATCAAAAATTTACTATAAGGTAGAGTGATCCTATGATTATATATCGTCTTACATATCTCTTAAAAGTTTGTATTATAATCTTTTGAGCCTCTTACATATTGTCTTACATATCTCTTAAAAGTTTGTATTATAATCTTGACTATAGTTAAATTTACATCATTAAAAATTAATTTTAAAAAGTATTATAAATAATAATTTTGATGGTAAACTATTTAATGTGTTATTTGTCCCACATTGAAAACTAATGTAGGTGTGGTACTGGTGAATATATACTACGTATAAATAGTAAAATTGTCCCACATTGAAAAATTATCTTAAGGTGGAGTGATCATAAATATGATTATAAGTAGGAGTCATTTGATTCTCTTAAGTATTGTTTTAAAGAGATCTGAAAAGTTTCTATTATTATCTGCACAATAATGAAATTTACATCATCAAAATTTAAATTAGAAAGTATCAAAAACAATAGTTTAGGAAAGTGAAGAATAATGTTGGTGTGAAAAATATACTACGTTTAAATAGTAGAATTGTCCCACATTGAATAGGGCGGGGTGATCATGTAATTATAAATTTTTATATAAAAACTTTTATATTTCATCAGACAAAAGTTAATTGTAAAAACAATTATGAAAATAATCTAATTCCTCCGTCCCAATTATTTGTCTCCCTTTGATTAAAATACTCCTTACAAAAAATAAAAAAGACAAACAAATGATTGAGACATAGAAACTTCGGGATTATAATACATACATAGATACATTAAAAAAAATTGTTAATAACTTTGCTTTATTAGTAATTAAGTTCATTAACATGTGCATCGACCGAGCTTTCAAACTTTTTTTTTACATTGTTAATAAATGACTTTTAAAATATTTTTGTTTATTATTCTAATATTAGTATAATAGTTTAGTAACAGTTAAAAATAAATATTATATCGAAAAAGATGGTGCACTACTTAGTTTGTTATTAGTCCCACATTGAAGAACAATATATGTATGGTGAATATATTACCTATAAACAGTAAACTGTCTCACATCGAAAAATTACTATAAGATAGGGTGATCCTATGATTATTAATAGGAGTCATCTTTGAACCTAAGTATAAACCTGCAAATTTTTAAGTCTCTTAAATATTGTGTTAGAGAATTCTTAAAAATTTGTATTATAATTGATATAGGGTTAGTCGCCCTCCCCCGTATCAAACAAAACTTGTAATACTCAATATCAAACTAATTAATGTAGTAGGGTAAGGAGGTCGATCCAAAGAGACGGTGATTATGGTTCTAAGGCGGTTTAATCGAATTCTAGTTTAGTTCTAGCTAAAAGCAAGTTGAAGAGGATTAACGATAAACTAGACTAACAAGAAGGCAAAGATGCGATGTAAACAATGATTAAAATGAACTAGGGTGGATGGGTTCATTAAAGCAAGTAAGGGTCAATTATGGTGGGGGTTAGGACTAGTCTAAAGATAGTCTAAACATGTCTCCACCTCTCGGTGTAAGACGGATTAAAAGACAAGCCTCCACCTCTCGGTGCGAGACGAGCCCTAGTCTAAGGTTTGATTGGGTTCTCGCCCTAACCTCTCCCTAAACATCCAACACACACAACAACAATACAAGTCCAATTACTCATTCAAGCATTTCAACAAACACCTTGTGTGCACAAAACAAGAAGACTACCAAGAGACCTAATCTTTATGCCCAATTATCATAATCAACCCATAAACTCACATTAAATCCCCCATCTTCCCCTAGTCTAACACTACTCACTCATACTAATGAAGGAAGGCATTAAAGACGAAAACTTTGATATGAAACAAACAAGAGAAGGCATATTCAACATAAGAACTAAGCAAATAAACAAGAACAAGTAATTAAAAGACAAGTAATGAAAATAAAGATGAGGAATTATACCAAAACTTGTAATAAAGGATGAAACTTGGATTAATAATCAAATAAGAGTCCCCTCTTGCTTCAAATTACAACCCAATTGTTCAATACTAGCTAAAGGAAAGACTAGATCTAAAAATAACTAAGTAGAAAACTAGAGTAATTAGTGCTAATTATCAAAGGATTAGAGTAATGATTAGGAATATTGAAGGCTAAAATCTAGGGTTTTTTGTGTCTAGGGTTGTGTGTCTAGGTTCAATTAGGAAGGGGGTATTTATAGGTTGGTAGGATTAAGGGTTAAAAAGAAGAGAAGAAAGACGAAAATCCAATTTGCGGGTGAAGGGGGCCCAGCCGGCAAGACCGGCTGCCGGTGGCACCAACCGGCTGGCCACCACTGACTTCCTCCGTCTTCTTTCACTTCCTTTCCTCGCGCAGCTTGAAGGTGGGGTCGTCCCAGCCGGTATGACCGGCTGCCGGTGGTCATTGCCGGCTGGGAGTGGCTGTTTTTTACTCATCTTTCTCCCCCTTGTGCGTGACCCAGCCGGTCTGACCGGCGGCCGGTTGGTCCGACCGGCTGACCACCGCTGCTACCTCCGTCTTCTTCTTCTCTTCCTTTTATCTTCTTTTCTTTCTTTCTTTTCCTTATTCTTCTTCTTTACTTGTTTTGTGACGGTTTCTCAAATTTCATCCCGTCTCGTCTTTGTCTTGGCATATTCCTTATAAATTGAGACGGAATTAAATAATATGTGAGTACACGGGATAAGGGTCAAAACACGATAAAATCGACGCTAAACTAAGCTAATTACGCTAAAACATAAGAGAATAAAGAGGGGAAACGATCTAAAATAATCGTATATCAAACCTCCCCACACTTAAACATTACTCGTCCCCGAGTAAGTAAGTGAGCAAAAACACGACCCTTATTTAAATAAGCTAAACTAAACTACTAGAATCCGATGAAAGGCAATTAACGGACCTTCTCCGTCCCTTCAACTCACAACGAAATACCATGAGGTATGTACTCCCTTGCAAGGCAAGTGGGGGCTTGCGGGAAACTTGCGATACATCCAAATGATAAGCATGTAGGGCCATGACAAGAATGCACCGAACAAAAGAATAGTCACATGCCTCATCCATGTGACGAAAATATCTATAAGGAAAACCGTTGAAATAAATGCATGATCCTTATTTGCCACTAGTATCATAAAGCATGGAAAAATGTTCGCCTCTTGGCGGTGCAAGACTAATGAAATTTCGAGTCCCGTCTACTATTAGCTTGGTCAAGAGCGATAAAATGGAAGATGGAAATGAGATTCCCGTGACGTTATTAAACACAATAGCATAAGGAATTCACGTCTCTCAACTAAATGAGACACAAGGGTCGTCCCGTCTCACTATGCAACTCAAGGGTGAATGATCCAAGAAAGGTTAAAGGAAAAAGAGATTTGAGTCTTTTTGCTTGGAAATTTTTCATTTCTCCAATTTTTTTTCTCTTCTTTTGGTTTTCTTTTCCTTCTTTTTGAGTTGCATTTTTGATTTGCAATTTTTGACATTATAGCACACGGTTTCCGTCAAGGACACGCGGTCGGAACCAACAATAGGGGTATCCCCACCGTAGTGGCATCGAGTGGGGCCCTAGATGTGGGCCCACTAGAATTCCTAGAAGTTCCGTTTTGCATTTCCTCGACGAAAACAAGAAAACATGATATTTGACTCAATATTTTTGGCTTGTTTGCGTTGTTTCCTTTTTGTAAGTGGAAGTGGAGGAACAATGGATCAAGGTTGGTTGCATAGTAAGACGGTCACCTAAGAATTCTTTCAACTAACGGAATATTCACATCAATTGGGGTTGTCGAGATGGAATAAGTGCAAACTCATGACTTGGCATTAGTAGACGGGTCAAAACTCATTAGAAATACACAACCTAGGGAGTCTAAAATTCCACGATTAAGATGAACACTTTATGAATGGAAAGTAGCTAGAAAGGATTATGCACATTCAACAAATCTTCCAAATAGACAAATTATAAAACCAATTTTCTAAATGCAACTATATGCCATGATGCAATCTATATACACACCTAAATGCACATGCTCTAACCGACTATATGACACACAAGCTAGTGTTATCTCCTAACAACACACAAGTGGCACACATGCCAATCAACAAAATCCACAACATCGTCATCAACACGTCCCGTCCTCCTCAAACAACAAGTAAGAAGAAAAAGAGATAAGGAATAAGAGAATAGGAAAGATCTCACCATAGCGTCTTCATTTTCCTTATTTCGTGCTTCTTATGATGTGGGGTGCACCTATATGTTGAGATAAGAGGAAGCACAAAACAATATATACAAAATAAACTAATTTTTAGGATTTTTTTCAAAATTTTCAAAATTTCAAATTTTTGAATTTTTCAAAATTAAACTATATACACTAATCTCCTCCCCACACTTAAATCGGACATTGTTCTCAATGGTCCAAAAGCTAGGAGGGGAAGAGCAAACTAAATGCAAAAACATGTTTTTGAGTTTTTCAATAGCAAGAAAATGTAAATGACAATGCAAAAAGTGAAATAAGTCTAAAATAAATGCAAGCTAACTACATGGATGCAAGTTTGTTTATTGAAATGAGAAGAGAGCTAATTTGAATTAACTCGCATTTGGATGCTTGGGGGAAAACTTTGGATTCAAGGAAATTTTATTTGGATTTTCAATGTGGGGTAAGGGACAATGTTCAACTCATGAATGCCTAAGAATGAATAAAATTCATCAAAATGCATATGTTCAAGGGAGTGAAGTGGTCCACTTACGCATGCCCACAAGGGAAGCTTGTCAATTTTGCCTCCGCTTTGCATCATCGTTGCTCAAGGCCCGGAGCAACTTATCAAATTCTCGAGCAAACCCCATAAATAAGCACAAGTAAACGACAATGGGGCTCAAAGAATCATACACCGGTAAACTCAACCCAAGCTCAATCGACTCTTCACCGTCTTCTTCGTGGTATAAAGTAGGAGATGTTGGTAGAATATAGCTAGACTCACATGGCAACTCTCCACACCCCTTGGTAATCTTGGGTGACTTATCGTGGTAGACGGGAGGGGTAAAGAGTGTGAAAACACTCACCCTCTCAAGAGGATCAAGAGGCAAAGGCATACAAGGCTTCAAAGTGGTGAGTGAAGAAGGAAGCAAGACCTCAACTTCACCGTTTTCTTCATCAAGGAGAGATTTTCCCAAGCAATTTTCTCTCATGGCCTCTTCAATATCATCAACTTGGCTCTCCCAACTAGAAGAGGAGTCAAGGAGCGAAGGATCACCTTCAAAAGAGCTTAAATCAAATGGAATTGGAGAATTCAAGTATGCTTCAATTTCATCATCAATAAGACAATCTATCTCATTCTCCCTAGAACTCTCCAAAGCTACAACACCAAACAAGTCATCACTTCCATCACTCTTGTCTTTTCTCAAACCACCAACAATGTCTTCAATGACATCCACCGAATAGACACTTTCCACCATCGGCTTGGACAAAGCCTCCATCAAAGAGAAATCAATCTTGCTCTCACCAACATTAAAGGAGAGGTGCCCTTCCTTGTGACAACCCTCGAGAATGCGGAAATATAAAACATACAAGCATGTGAATTATATAGCGGAAATAGGTAGTTTTAAAAAAAAACTTTTATACATGCAAGTTAAATAAAACGAGTGTCAAAATATTACAAACTAAATATGGAAATACAACAAAGAGACGGAGTCTCTCAAAATGTTAGCAAAGAACAAGTGTTTAGCAAACCTAGCTAAAATCGTCTAGAGGTGAAACTTCCAGGGACAACGCCCGCTAGCTCACACCCGAACCCAAAATAGTCAAAGCAAAAAGCCATCCATGCGAGCAACCTGTTCATTCATGAAAAACATGAACGCCACAATCAGTGGGGAGTAACTCCGGGTTCTCCCATCCATATCACCTTAAACGTACATATATGAACTCAAAATAGTAAAATCATGCAATATTAGATATACATGTGATGTTTTACAATAAGAATAGATAGCAAACCAATATATAATGATAAGATCCTGTGGAAATCAAATCCGAAACCATTATGTTATTCAAAGACTTGGGAAAGACACTCTTAGGTAACCGAATACGCTCACTAGGGCTTGCATCTCACCGTTAGCGGTATACGATTGATAAGATTGAGACTCGACAGACAAACCATCCATCATGCCGATTACCAGGAATAAATCATCAGGGTTTATCGAATCCATTCAACAACCCAAATACTAGACGGTGCCCAATCATGCAATGACCATGAATAATATCATAAAATCACGCATTCAAAGACGACGACACAAAGACGACATCTCTCACGGTAAATGAAACGCACTAGCACCGTGTACATGGCAAGTATGATTAAAAGGCATCCACGGGAGAAAAACCTTCCCTGAACGCATACACGATTCAATCCATTTCGTATATGTAGACTAATTTCCTCCTGGTAGCACGACGATAATAAATATCCGGTCCTAGTCTAAATCTGGCCAGAATCTCGGAATAAACCATTTTCCGATTCGACATGCGATGACGTTTCGCATCCAAGACTCGGTCTTACAAAGAAAACGCCGAGTATCCCAAATTCGGTAGATCAATTCACGAAAGAGGCGGAAAAGAGCTCAAGCCTCATAACAAGCTGTACGCTACATGCAAATAACACCACCTCGCAAGTACACAACATTTGACGGCCGGGTCGATCAACGCAATCCGTTCAACTCCCAACAACGTCGTCGTATGCCCACTACACATGCATTTAAGCAGTAGGATACCTCTCCGTTCCGACATTCCAGCCTTACGAACGGGAAGGTAGCCAAGGGAATGAGAGTACAAAGCACAAGACAAAATAGTGCTCAAACCGTATCATTTGTAAAAACCGACTCAAAGTGGAAACATACCAAAACCGTCACAAAACATGTGATACAAGCGAATGAAAACTCATATATTCAAAACATTAATATTATAAGTCACTACGTAAAATTATACGATAAACGAACGATTAGAAATATTATAAATGAAAACCGTAAACAAAAATCACAAACATCTTCCAGCAGGAGCCAGCCGGTCAAGCTGACCGGCTGCCGGTCCACCGGCTTAGGGCAAAAGTCAATATGAAAATCAACATGAAACATCAGTGTGTCCCAGCCGGTCAGGCTGACCGGCTGCCGGTCAACCGGCTGGGACCAAAGGGTCTTTTGAAAACAAGGAAGAAAGAAGGGGTGTCTCAGCCGGTGGTCTGACCGGCTGCCGGTCGACCGGCTGCCGGTCGACCGGCTGAGCCCAACCTCATATTTTAAAATCACGTAAAAATGCCAAAATATACAGCAGGTGCCCCAGCCGGTGGTCTGACCGGCTGCCGGTCGACCGGCTGGGGTCCAAATCACACGAAAATGCCTTGTTTCATCCATGTTCAACATTCATCAATTATCGATTATCATTCTAATTCATCAATTCACATATGAATACTCAACAAACAACATCCATCAACAATAATACAAGTCATAAGTTTACTGACCATAATCTAAATACGGTTTCTATCCTAGAAATCACATAAAACACGTAAATGATATCGAGTAACCCTTCACCGTTACTTTTATGCGTCTTCACTACTCGTCAAGCTCCTCTTCAATTAGGTAATAGTCTTTGTCGGGATCTTGGAGGTCACCTCCTACAAATAGATCATAAAAGATGAATAAAATTCATCTTGAGAAAGACGAAAAGTTTGAAAAGCGAGAAAGACGGTAATTTTATTATCAATATGGATAGAGGAAGGTAAGAGGGGAAGAATGAGACGAACTTACGTGAATTCCAATAAGAAACGAAGGAGATACGATGATTCAAAGATCGGAAAGTGTATGGAGGCAAGGGTTTGGTTTGCTTAAGGAGGAAGTAAGATTGAATGTGTTTGTGTGAAAAATAGGTTAAGGGAGTATGAGGGGAATATAAAGGAAAAAGTCAAGGAAAGTCAAACTCGCCTTATGACGGGATTCTCATGGAATCCCGCAGAAATTCCAAATACGAACTCGGAAATTCTAAATTCGACTCGGAAAATTAAATTCTAAATTAAAACTTAATTTCGCTGAAAAGTATCCGTAAAATATTTTCACTATAAAAATAGGGTACATTTACGGGTGTTACATTCCTTGACGTCAATAATGACACCTCCGGTTGCCATGAAAGGTCTCCCAAGGATGATTGGGGTTTGTTGGTTTTCGGAGATGTCCAAGACTACAAAGTCGGCGGGGATGTAGATATTGCCCACTTTGACCGGGATATCTTCAAGAATTCCCTTAGGATATTTGACCGAGCGGTCGGCAAGTTGTATAGTCATAGAAGTGGGTCTCAAATCTTCAAGGCCAAGCCTTTTTGCAAGGGGTAGAGGAAGGATGCTAACACTAGCTCCTAGATCACAAAGAGCTCTTGAAATCGGAATATTTCCCACCACACAAGGTATAGAAAAGCTCCCCGGATCTTGAAGTTTTTTAGGCATGTTATTCAAAAGCACCGCATTACACTCTCCCGTCAAGGCCACAAGCCCATCATTGGTTATGCTCCTCTTCTTAGTCAACACCTCCTTAAGAAATTTGGTGTAAAGTGGCATATGGCTCGCCACCTCGGTGAAAGGTGATGAGGCTTCAAGCTTCTTTAGCATTCCCACAAATTTTGCAAATTTCTTCTCTTTACTCACGGTTTTGGGCCGGTTGGGAAAAGGTAAAGGGGGTGTGTAATCTTGGGTCACATTTGGAGGAGGTTGGGTGATTTCATCTTCACTAGGGTAATGGTCTTCCACCATCTTACCCTTCAACTTTCTCTTTTCATTGGAACTCATTGGTTTTTGAGGACTTTTCAACTTGTTCTCTCCCACCAAAGTGATAGCATGTAATTGTTGGTGGTGTGGTGGGGCATCCTTAGGGTGGGAGCCTTGGATTGGTAGAACATGTTCCCCTTTTTGAACGGTAATGGGTTCTTGGTTGGCTAAGTAGGAATCAAAATTTCTTTGTTGAGCTTGAACATTAGAAATGTCGGATCTCAAGAGTTTGATCATTTGTTCCGTATTTGCCTCACGTTGCATGGCCCTATTCTCCATACCCTTCAAAATTTGTTCAATAGAAGAGTTGGATTGTTCATTTGAGGGGGGTGGTTGTTGGAATGTTTGTTGATTTTGAGGATTGTGATTGTTGTGTTGATTTCGGTTGTTGTTGTTTCTTTGGTCTCTAAATGGAGGAGGGACATAGGATTGGTTGCTTTGTTGTGAAAATCTCCTAGAGTCGGAATTTTGGCCTTGGTTATTGTTGTTGTAAGACCTTGGGTAGTCGGGTTTAGGTGGTGGTTGGTATTGAGGAGCTTGGTATTTGGGATCCAAGGGTTGACCCTCATAGGAAATCCTCGGGTCTTGATTGGGAAAAGCCCGGTAGAAGGTTTCATGGCGTTGATAAGAATACCTTGGTTGATCTTGCAAAGAATAGCAATCTTGTTGAACATGGTCATCTTTTGGAAAGGATGGGCACAAGTCATATGTGTGGCCGACACCACCACATGTGTCACATATAGGTTGTTGAGAATAGGTCCTTGGAGGAGACCTTGGTTGCTCAAGATAGTAGACCCTAGCATGACTAGGTCTCTCCCCTTGGAAATGGTGAATTTGTCCCTTGCCCTTGTCTAGACCCAAGTTGTCAAACTTCCTTGAGAGCTCATCCAACTTGAGTTTTGTCTCCAACTCAAGCCTACTAGACCCTTCACCTCTACCCTCGCTCTCCCTCGAACCATAGCTATTCTCCATCTCGGAGATGTTTTGAATCATCTCCGTGATTTCGGCATTGTTCATTTTATCGAAATTACCCCAGGAGGCCGCCACTATCATGTCTCGACATCTTTGTTCTAGAGTTTGGAAAAAGATTTGAGTAGTCAACCATTTCGGGATACCATGGTGAGGGCAAGAGGTTAGAAGATCTCGAAACCTCTCCCAAGCTTCACTCAATGTCTCATATCCTTTTTGCTTGAAAGTTTGGATTCCATGTCTTATTCTTGCGGTTTTTGAGGGGGGTAGAATTTGGTGATGAAGGCTTTTGAGAGACTAGCCCAAGTGGTGAAAGTTCCGGGTTCATGGGAATTTAACCATTTCTTTGCATTTTCCTTCAAGGAGAAAGGAAATAGCATGAGCAAGATTTGGTCTTCGGTGATCCCGTTCCTCTTGATTGTTCCCACCTTCTCCTTAAAGCCTACCAAGTGCTCATGAGCATCCTCATTCTTCAACCCATGAAAG
Organism: Heliosperma pusillum; assembly: GCA_022085475.1. Classification (NCBI taxonomy): domain Eukaryota; kingdom Viridiplantae; phylum Streptophyta; class Magnoliopsida; order Caryophyllales; family Caryophyllaceae; genus Heliosperma; species Heliosperma pusillum. Next base: position 2,644 of record JAIUZE010008565.1, on the reverse strand, counting down.
ATGTCTTGTTGAATGAATGAGATGACATGATGACGGAGTTCAAAAGTGTTGGGAGCAATAGCTCCGTAGTTGATGGCCGAGCAAGACCGATTAGGGTCCGGCCTATTGTAATATCCCATGGGTTGGTCCGCCATTTCTTGTACGAAAGGGTTGTTTGTTGGTGAGTTTGGTGGAAGTGGAGAATTTGGTAATGTGGGTGAAAGGGTGTTGTTGGAATTTTGTGAGGGAGTGGGTGAATTTATGGGTGATGTGTTTATTGGAATGTTTGTGGGTATGATGAGGGGTGGTAAGGTGGGAGGTGGTGTTTGTGAAGTTGAAGTCTCACGTGGGAGGTGGAGTATTTATGGGGGTAAGGATGGGTGGAGATCTTCTTAAAGAAGCAAGTGCTTGTCTTCTTCTTGCCCGGAAAGTCTTCTCAATCTCTCGATCAAGCGGGAAAAGAGGTCCGATGAAGCACCTACTCATGCACTCAAAGAAATATCAAATAGTCCCAATGCAAATAGATGCACTAGGACAAATGGAAAAACAAACAAATTTAAGTGAACTAAGCCTAAAATCAATTAAACTATCTTATCCAATATCGCAGTCCCCGGCAACGGCGCCATTTTGATATAGGGTTAGTCGCCCTCCCCCGTATCAAACAAAACTTGTAATACTCAATACCAAACTAATTAATGTAGTAGGGTAAGGAGGTCGATCCCAAGAGACGGTGATTATGGTTCTAAGGCGGTTTAATCGAATTCTAGTTTAGTTCTAGCTAAAAGCAAGTTGAAGAGGATTAACGATAAACTAGACTAACAAGAAGGCAAAGATGCGATGTAAACAATGATTAAAATGAACTAGGGTGGATGGGTTCATTAAAGCAAGTAAGGGTCAATTATGGTGGGGGTTAGGACTAGTCTAAAGATAGTCTAAACATGTCTCCACCTCTCGGTGTAAGACGGATTAAAAGACAAGCCTCCACCTCTCTGTGCGAGACGAGCCCTAGTCTAAGGTTTGATTGGGTTCTCGCCCTAACCTCTCCCTAAACATCCAACACACACAACAACAATACAAATCCAAGCTCTCACTCAAACTAGCAATAAAACATAAGAAAAACTCAAATTACTCATTCAAGCATTTCAACAAACACCTTGTGTGCACAAAACAAGAAGACTACCAAGAGACTTAATCTTTATGCCCAATTACCATAATCAACCCATAAACTCACATTAAATCCCCCATCTTCCCCTAGTCTAACACTACTCACTCATACTAATGAAGGAAGGCATTAAAGACGGAAAGTTTGATATGAAACAAACAAGAGAAGGCATATTCAACATAAGAACTAAGCAAATAAACAAGAACAAGTAATTAAAAGACAAGTAATGAAAATAAAGATGAGGAATTATACCAAAACTTGTAATAAAGGATGAAACTTGGATTAATAATCAAATAAGAGTCCCCTCTTGCTTCAAATTACAACCCAATTGTTCAATACTAGCTAAAGGAAAGACTAGATCTAAAAATAACTAAGTAGAAAACTAGAGTAATTAGTGCTAATTATCAAAGGATTAGAGTAATGATTAGGAATATTGAAGGCTAAAATCTAGGGTTTTTTGTGTCTAGGTTCAATTAGGAAGGGGGTATTTATAGGTTGGTAGGATTAAGGGTTAAAAAGAAGAGAAGAAAGACGAAAATCCAATTTGCGGGTGAAGGGGGCCCAGCCGGCCAGACCGGCTGCCGGTGGCACCAACCGACTGGCCACCACTGACTTCCTCCGTCTTCTTTCTCTTCCTTTCCTCGCGCAGCTTGAAGGTGGGGTCGTCCCAGCCGGTATGACCGGCTGCCGGTGGTCATTGCCGGCTGGGAGTGGCTGTTTTTTACTCGTCTTTCTCCCCCTTTGTAACAACCCGAAAAGTACCCAATTTTTCTAGTAAAAATATTTACTAACACTTTTCAGCAGACTTAAGTTTTTAAAATAGAATTTATTGTTTCGAGTCGTATTTTGAAATTCCGAGTTCGTATTTGGAATTTCTGAGAGATTTCATGAAAATCCCGTTTTTAGTCATCTTTGACTTTTCTTGACTTTTAAGTCGTCTTTGACTTTTCTTGACTTTTTAAAGTCGTCATTGACTTTTCTTGACTTTTAAGTCGTCATAAACTTTTCTTGACTTTTAAGTCATCTTTGACTTTTCTCGACTTTTAAGTCAACTTTGACTTTCGTTGACTTTTCCGACTCGCCTTGTAATTTTGAAGACCGAAATTTTATTTGAAAAAATAATATTTTTGATTTATTTTTATTTAGATTTATTAAGATTTATCATAATTTAATATAATTATTTTGAATTTATTCGGAATTAAAGAATAACTTTTACGGTTTTAACCCAAACGTCATTTAACTATTCCCGGATCAACTTAAGTTCCGAAACACGACTTTGACATGAGTCATACGCCCCATGTCACTTTTTTTTCCACTCATATTAGATCTTTTAATTAATATGATTAAACTAATAAAAATATCTAAGATATTTGTAACTTTATCGGTCTGTCCACTTAAACTCCGCAAATCGCGTAAAAACAGACCCGATTCCTCTCCATTTCACACGTCTCTTTTTCCCCTCTTAAGCCTTGATATTTTCTTTCTTTTCATTACCCACCAACA